>JAWPHD010019444.1:0-35649 GCA_037043455.1 Cyrtodaria siliqua | reverse complement strand
TTACATGTAGCATCAGCTTATGGTCCTCTACTAAGTTTGTTCAAATGGTGACCCTGGGGTCAAATTTGTCCCCGCCCCGGGGCTCACAGTTTTACATAGACTTATATAGGATTTTTTTTAAATCTTCTTCTCGGAAACTACAAGAGCCAGAGGTTTGATATTTTGCATTTACTATAAGCTTATGGTCCTTTACCAAGTTTGTTCAAATGGTGACCCTCGGGTCACATTTGGCCCCGCCCCAAGCGTCACATGTTTTACATAGACATGTATAGGGAAAAACTTAAAAATACTTCTCTGAAACTGCAAGAGCCAGAGGTTTAATATTTTGCAGTTGCTATAAGCTTATAGTCCTCTACCAAGTTTGTTCAAATGTTGACCCATTGGTCACATTTGGCCCCACTCCGGGGTTCACAGTTTTAAATAGGCTTGTTTAGATCATGGCGGTGATTTCTTTATTAACACTGTCCTGTTTTAATGGGATGAAAGTAGGGTAAGTGTGAGGTTAGGTGCACCCTAGAACCGGTTTAAACCCCCAGTTGCCTACTTTGCCACTGACCGTTCCAAGGTGGTAGCCCTATTGTCAACCCATTTGTGTTTGTTATGTCGTTTGCATTTTTTATTACTTTTGCCTTTTCGTTTGTCTGTTTGCGTGTTTGTTTTTGTGTTTTGTGGTTGACTGTCGTCCTTGAATGCTGCTTTCCCTGTCCGATATTTTTATCCTTCTTTGTATAGGGAAAAACCGGAAAAAAATCTTCTTCTCTGGAACCACATGACACAGAGCTCTCATGTATTACATGTAGCATCAGCTTATGATTCTCTACTAAGTTTGTTCAAATGATGACCCTGGGGTAAAATTTGTCCCCGCCCCGAGGGTCACAGTTTTACATAGACTTATATAAGATTTTAAAAAAAATAATCTTCTTCTCGGAAACTACAAGAGCCAGAGGTTTGATATTTTGCATTTATTATAAGCTTATGGTCCTTTACCAAGTTTGTTCAAATAGTGACCCTTGGGTCACATTTGGCCCCGCTCCACGCTTCACATGTTTTACATAGACATGTATAGGGAAAAACTTAAAAAATCTTCTTCTCTGAAACTGCAAGAGCCAGAGGTTTAATATTTTGCATTTGCTATAAGCTTATGGTCCTCTATCAATTTTGTTCAAATGGTGACCCTGGGGTCACATCTGGCCCCGCCCCGGGAGTCACAGTTTTACATATGCTTGTATAGAGAAAACTGAAAAAAAAACCTTCTTCTCTGGAACTGCAAAAGCCAAAGGTTTAATATTTTGGATTTGCTATAAGCTTATGGTCCTTTACCAATTTTGTTCAAATGGTGACCCTGGTGTCAAATTTGGCCGCGCCCCGGGGTCACAGTTTTACATAGACTCTTCTTAAAGTCTTCTTCTCTGGAACTACAAGAGCCATAGGTTTAATATTTTGCATTTACTATATATACTCTTATGGTCCTTTACCAAGTTTGTTCAAATGGTGACCTTGGGGTCACATTTGGCCCCACCCCAGGGGTCATGTTTTACATAGATTTGTATAGGGAAAAACTTAAAAAATCTTCTTCTCTGAAACAACAAAGCTCTCATATATTACATGTAACCCTCGGGTCACATTTGGCCCTGCCCAAGGTGTTACACTCTAGCATCTTCATTTTTTATTTGATATTTACCAAACTTTGTCAGTGTCTTTATACACAACAGATCCCACATTTCTTGAACAATCTTAACCACTCGATAACAATATGTTCCCGCACTAGCGTCATAAACTTTTGTTAATCGTGTCATATAACATATGTTAGATAAAAACATAAGTTACTCAACTTATATTACATTAATTCCTTTAAAACAAATAGAAATGATGTATGAACTCCATTAAGATTAATAATTTTACCGGAAAAACCGGTAAATATTAACACTGTTAATGATCGTTTTGTTTACTCCGCAGAACCCGACTCTTGTCGGTTCATCTTTGAAAGGATATGACCTTGTAAGGTCGGCTGTACTTATTTCATAAATAACATCCCCATATGATCCATCAACAATAGAATTACTTATCAAATCACAATGAATATACAATGTATCCATAGAATTTGTTATGTTTGGTACTACTGTCCCAAATTTATTTTCTCTAATAACTGCATCTTTGTTAAACCCAATTAAGGTGTGAAAGTTTGATTCTCTGAAATCAAGCATGAAATTATTATGAATGGTAACTAAGTATTTGAAACTTGATAAATCAAATTCAATTCTTATTGAGAAAGGTGAGTCATCAGTTAAATCACCATTTACAGTCAATGTTTCTTTTAAATAATTATCGATATCAGCATAACTGTAATTTCCATTTGAAAAAATAATACTTTTCCAATCTGTTCAATTGTGATACCTTATCACTTTGTTATTAAAAATTAAAAATCCTCGCTAATATTATACCAAGAGTAAGTCATAGAATTAATCTTATCAAGTCCAATACCATACTGTTTGTTCTTGTCCAATATTAATGGTCTGTCAAATACAGTTGTAACATTACTCGGTGTATTTGAGCTATTAATTAATGTAGCTCTTTCTGATGATAATAACATGTTTTGTTCCATTATACATATTAGTAGATAACATTGATTGCTAAAATTAATTACCTATGTAAACACTTTAAAACTAATCCTATATAACCTTGTAAGGTCTTTAATAGAAATAGGTCGATATGCCCGTCCTAAAATACCACGTGATAGCAGATTATGCTCTTTTTGTAATACAATTGTGGATGAAATACATTTCCTGTTGCACTGCAATAGAAATTTGCAAGAAGATAAGTGCTATATAAACAATTCTCTTCACTAGAAATCAATTGCGAAGACATTATCTTAGCTAAGAAACTTTTAAATCCAAATACCAAAAAGGACTGTTCCCTTCTCTGCTCTTTCATATCAAAGTCATTAGTTAATGTGTAATCTTTTTATAGGCAACTACACAATATACTATTTATGCATGTATTTTAAATACACTATTGTTGTAGTATACTCTATATTAGCAACTGTTTTTTTCTTCTTTCTGTTCTAGGATGACAACTGTACTCTGTTTATTTCTGTACTATCTTGTTTATACAGTTTTTCCTAATAAAGAATTGAATTGAATTGAATATAAAGTATGTTGCTTTTTGTGAGATCTAATTAGTTTAAACATATTTATTTTACATCGATTGCGAAACAAGTTATTGCAACTTAGATTAATCACTCTCGATGGCTTCCTGGGTAGAACCAGTACTAAGCAATGTGGATTAATTATCTTGCTGAAGGATAAATAACGTGTCTAATTCAAATATTTCTTTCAATATTCCTTTGTTATTTTCTATTGTTGGATATAAGAACTCCTGACTGCTAACAGCACCCAAATAAAAATTGTCTGCTTTTCCCCTGTATAAGTAAAGTCTATTTCAAATTTATAGCGCCCGGATTTTCTAATGGTTATCCTCCCAGTAGTATCAAAAGTAAAATATGATCAGTGCCTATAAATGGATTTGTTACAAGAGTAAACGGTTCAAGAAAGAGCTGATCAATGGTTCTTTGAAGTGGTTTTCGTGTCGGGTATGATGCATAACCAACATCATCTTTCATGATGCTTATTCCATTTATTATTGCTTCAAACAATACAATCCAGCTTGCATTGCCTACATTTACTTCCAACTCATCAATTATGCCAAGAAGTGCTGTGTGCCGTCTATCAGACTTTTGATTAAACTGTTTCAATAAAGCTATTTCATTACCAAAAGCTTTGCTCCTGTCATCCTAAGCAGCTCTCATGTGTCTCGAAACAACAGCAATAGCAGTTAAGAGTTCATTTTTGTCAACCATTTTATTCAAAGCAGCCTCCAGCGACTTACCGTCAACCGTTTTCTTTTTGATGTCTTCAAACTCTTTGTTGATATTACTTTTGGTACTACTGGAAGGATAACCATTAGAAAATCCGGGCGCTATAAATTTGAAATAGACTTTTACTTATATTGCCTATTGATGCTGCCTTGTTGGTTAGAGATTAGATCATGGCGGGGATTTCTTTATTTGCACAGTCCTGTTTTAATGGGATGACAGTAGGGTAAGTGTGAGGTTTGGTACACCCTAGCACTGGTTTAAACCCCCAGTGGCCTGTGTTGCCACTGGCCGTTCCAAGGCGGTAGCCCTATTGTCAACCCTTTTGTGTTTGTGATGTCGTTTGCATTTTTTATTACTTTTGCCTTCTCGTTTGTCTGTTTGCGTGTTTGTTTTTGTGTTTTGTGGTTGACTGTAGTCCTTGAATGGTGCTTTCCCTGTCCGATATTGTCTGTCTTTCTTTACTTATACAAGGGGGAACGCAGACAATTTTTATTTGGGTGCTGTTAGCGGTCAGGAGAAGTTCTTATATCCAACAATAGAAAATAACAAAGGAATATTGAAAGAAATATTTGAATTAGATCTCACAAAAAGCAACATACTTTATCTAGGATTAAAACATACGACGTGGCACTACCCACGTTTTTCATTTTGAAAAATGTTTACATAGGTAATTAATTTTAGCAATCAATGTTATCTACTAATATGTATAATGGAACAAAAAATTGTATTATCATCAGAAAGAGCTACATTAATTAATAGCTCAAATACACCGAGTAATTTTACAACGGTATTTGACAGACCATTAATATTGGACAAAAACAAACAGTATGGTATCGGACTTAATAAGATTAATTCTATGACTTACTCTTGGTATAATATTAGCGAGTATGTTAATAACAAAGTGATAAGGTATCACAATGGAACAGATTGGAAAAGTATTATTTTTTCAAATGGAAATTACAGTTATGCTGATATCGATAATTATATCAAAGAAACATTGACTGTAAATGGTGATTTAACTGATGACTGACCTGTCTCAATAAGAATTGAATTTGATTTATCAAGTTTCAAATGCTTAGTTACCATTCATAATAATTTCATACTTGATTTAAGAGAATCAAACTTTCACACCTTAAATAGGTTTAACAAAGATGCAGTTATTAGAGAAACTAAATTTGGGACAGTAGTATCAAACATAACAAATTGTATTGAGACATTATATATTCATTGTGATTTGATAAGTAATTCTATTTTTGATGGATCATATGGGGATGTTATTTATGAAATAAGTACAGCCGACCTTACAAGGTCATATCCTTTCAAAGATGAACCGACAAGAGTCGGGTTCTGCGGAGTAAACAAAACGATCATTTACAGTGTTAATATTTACCGATTTCTCCGGTAAAATTATTAATCTTAATGGAGTTCATACATCATTTCGATTTGTTTTAAAGGAATTAATGTAATATAAGTTGAGTAACTTATGTTTTTATCTAACATATTTTATATGACACGATTAAAAAAAGTTTATGACGCTATTGCGGGAACATATTGTTGATCGATTAACTGGAGCTGGCATATTTGACATTTTTTCAAAATTTGGATCAAAAATATTTAGTGAGTCTGTAAAAACAGCTGGCAAGAAAGCATTAGAAACTGCTGGTAAAAACAAATCATAGAGAGTTGTTCTAAAATACTTGGGGACAAAGTAGGAAAAATGGCTGCTGATAAATTAGTTTCAGTTATTAAACCTGAAGGCGAGATAATTTTAAAAGAACTTACAAAGGCTGATAACAAAAAATAAGTTGTAGAAGATATAAATGCAAAAAATAACAGATTACTATCCGGAGGATGAATTCATGCAAGAATTAAACGATTAATTTAATCTAATTACTAGTATACATAGCTATTTCGAAGTGATACATATAATACTAGATATGAACATATACCTATTCAGTTAGATACTCCTATAACACAACCAGGAAATGCTACCAGGCAAATGAAAAGTGGTTATCAGTTTACACTAAATGATAGAAGTTCTTACTTTGATTGGTATAATGCATATTTTGAAATCGGTTTTCAAGTAAACAAGCTTGCTGATGGAGCCGCTTTCGCAGCCGCTGACAGAATTGCTTTAATTAACGATGCAGCTTTACTGACTGATCAAATGCAAGTAAAGCAAAATGGAAAAATAGTTTACGATGGAAATAATCTTCACAGATTTGTTAATGTCAAAAGCTTGCTTGAAATTTCTGACGATTATGCAAAGTCTACCGGAACAAACGAATACTTTTAGTTAGATAATACGACTGCTGCAGAATCTCGAGATGATCAAGCTGGATATAACCTAGGATTTACTGCTCGTCATTCTTTAAACATAACTTATCAAAAAGTTGACTCTATAATTCTATTAAACAAATATTCCTTCTTTGAAGATTTGGAAACAAACATGCTTCTTCCTAGTCAGATTCAAATTGGCTTGCAACTGGCAGATGATAATGTGTTAATTTTCAAATCAAGTGGTGATGATGGTCGAGAATATATTAATAAATTAGTTTTGTGGATACCTAGAATAATATTTAACTCAGATGGTTGAAGTTATGTAATGACAAATCACATGACAACAACAAGATGGAATTATCTTCGCGAAATGATACAAGAAAGCGGAAGTACTCAACTAACAGAATCTGTATTTAGAATAACGGCTGGAGTCAAAAGTACAAACCATATTTTTGTTTATCTGCAAAGGTCAGACAAGAGTTCTTCTCAAACACAAAATCCTCATCTTTTGGATACGTTTAAGCTCAATGCTGCTGATGCTCATTGCTATTTACAACCAGCTAGATTGGAAGTTGGAAATGGAGTTTATTATCCAGAAACCGAATATAGTTATGCTAATATCATAAGAATATTTAGAGACTTTATTAATTATTCTTACAAACAAAATGATAAAAACACTGGAACTTTACTCAGTGCGAGTAATTTTAAAAATCTCTTCGGAATGATATATTTCGATTTAAGTTACACATGTAATGAAGTCAGTGTTGATCCAAAACAACTAAGTTTAGATATAAACTAAACAACGTTACTACCGCTAGATATACAGTTTATGCTTTAGCCTTATACAAGGAAAATGTTGTTATTGATGCCGTTGGAAATGAAATAGTTGTTGTTTAATCTAACTTATAGTATATATGACTTACGTAAAGTATTCGATAGATTTGACAGAGGGGCAAAAGAGAAGTTTAGCAAAAGCATATGAAAACAAAAGTGAATTAACGCTCAGGCTAAAGAATAATCAACTAACTGGAGACTTTCCTTTGTTGTTGACAGCTACTCAGATTAACAATATTAACAAAGCTAAATCCAACGGACATGGCTTTGACATAAATATATCAAAATCGCAAATGAAATCTCAGTCTAAAAATGGAGGCTTTTTGGGAGCATTAGCCGGTTTGTTGCCTAAAACAATATTACCAAAAGTTGCTAGACTCGCTCCGAAAGTATTAGCACCACTAGCAATAGGAGCACTGAGTGGTCTGTCGAGTACTGGAATCGGTAAACTATTCGCAAATGGAATGGTAACTATCCCTAGTGGTAAAAAACAAGCACTACTTGAATCAAGTGTGCTAACACCGTCACAAAGAAAAAAGATAATAAAGTCAAAAGATTGCTGCCCTATTAAGCTGACAAGGCATCAACAGCAAGACGGGGGATTTCTTGGATTGCTTGCATCACTAGGAATTCCTTTAATTGGATCTCTTGTTAGTGGTTTGAGGGGAAAAGGTTTACAAGTAGACTCACAAATTAGACCATATAGAAGTATCCCATTCGAAACAAAAAGTTAATTTTTAAAAACGAGCCTATCTCTAACTTGGGCATAATAAAGTTGGTTAAGCGGTTAGATATTAAAAACTTTAGTGGGTGTTTAGCAAGAACAAATTACCGACAAAACCAAATAAACAAGAATGCGGTATTATTAATCTTGATGATTATACTGGACCTGGTACACACTGGACTTGTTACTGCAATGAGTATTATTTTGATCCGTTTGGCTTAAGTCCACCAAAAGAAGTTTTAATGTTCGTGCCTAACATAAAATACAACACAATTCAGTATCAAAATAAAACAAGTGTCTTATGCGGATATTTTTGTTTATTCTTCATTAACAAGTTGCAAGAAGGAACCAGTGTGTACGATATTCTTTATAAAATATTAAAACCTTATAAACCTATGAAAAATGAAAACATTATAAAATCATATTTTGTAAACAGAGTTTAGTCTAATCATATTATATATGAGTTACTGTGTTAAAGAAAAGATAATGACTGAAAATGTCAATCCTCAGTATATTCTAGCAACAAATGGTACAAAAATTTTAAAAGCAACTTGCGCATTTTGTAGTAGTACTAAAACACAATTTGTTAAAAGTACACAAGGTGGAAGTATTGATATTCATAAAGCTTTGCTCCCTTTGTTGCCTAAAAAGGGGCTAACAATTCCTGGTTATAAATATTGCGGTCCGGGTAACCCACTTGATAGCGGAGAACCATCAAATGAACTAGATGCTATTTGCAAAGAGCATGATTACTGTTATGACGAAAGTCCTAGTAATAAATAAATGTGTGATAAAAACATGCTGACCGGTTTAAAAACGAGCAAATCCGAATAATTTGGAGAAAAGAATTTGATAGTCAAGCCTGTAATTAGTGCAAAATATAAACTAGGACTTGGAGCATCAAAAAACAAGAAAAGGCGTTGATATGGACTGATAAGCTAGCCGATGAACTTCATAAACCTATACGAAGAAAGTTCACTCAACGCCGTGTGATTGTTAATGAAATTGATAAAATATGGTCGGATGATTTGGTTGATATGCAATCGTTTTCAAAATATAATAAAGGTGTAAAATACTTGCTTACTGTTATTGATGTGTTTAGTAAATTCGCTTGAGTTATGCCAAATAAACTGGTATAGAAATTACTAAAGCTTTCCAAAAGATTATAAGTACAGGAAGACACTGTAAATTGCTCTGGGTTGATCAGGGTGTGGAGTTTTATAACAAGACATTTAAGCAATTTCTTGATGATAATACTATTAAAATGTATTACACGTTCAATTTTGGAAAAGCTGTAGTAATTGAAAGATTTAATAAAACATTAAAAGAGAGGATGTGGAAATATTTTACAGCAAACACTACAAATACATATTTAGATGTGCTACAGGCGATGATTGATAAGTACAATAACACAAAACATCAGATTATTAAAATGTCACCGACTGAAGCAAGTGATGAGGATAATAAAGGAATAGTGTATTTCAACTTGTACGGAAAGATGAAAATTAATAAAAGCTTTGACAAAGTTCAAAATAGTAGACAAGGTTAGAATTAGCAAATATAATAGAACGTTTGAAAAAGGTTATACTCCAAATTCGGACCGAAGAAATAGTTGTTATTGATAAAATGCAATATACAAATCCCGTGACGTACACAATAAATGATTGAACAACAAAAACATTGATGGAAGCTTCTATGAATTGGAAATGTTAAAAGCCGATCAAGAAATATTCAGAATTGAAAAGGTTATACGACGTGATTACAAAAAGAAACACGAATTGATTAAATGGAAGGGTTACAATGAGGATTTTAATAGTTGGGTACCGTTTAAGGATATTCAAGACATAAAAGTGCGTTAAAGATATGAAAATATAATACATTACTTTATATATGGAACAAACATTTGTGGAAGAGATATGTGAACAACTTAAGGAGTTGAAAGGCAAATATAGGAAAGCAGTGTTGGCATGCAAACAGGGCTGGGCGGAATATAATGTAATTTATGCTGATTTTCTAGATACTAGGAAAAGTCAAATTAACAAACGAAAACGATTACGATCGGAAATGGATTATTATCTTAAAACATTTGATGAAAACAGGGAAAAACTTCTCGATTTGAAATGTGAAATATATGCTTGCGGAAAAATAAAATATTCTATGATCGAGTGTGATATGTATAGTGATGACGAGGATGAATGTCCTGTTCCTTCCGACTTTGTTTAACAGCCGAGACTGAAATCATCTACGGTGTTGGGTTTGAATGATATTGATTACCTGATCTACAGTTGGTTTTTTTTGGGGTTGATTAAAAAAGTAGCAAGTTATATTACCAATTATTTATAATTAGTATAGAAACGAGGGGTTCTGGGTGGAGGTGTTCTTTGAGGGGGTTGCAATGAGTTTTAAATTTGTTGGTTGGCTTGCCGGCCAACAAATTTACTGACTCGTTGCATAAAACCCCCGATGAGAAAACTGCGCCAGAACCACTCGATTCTATACTACTCGTTACATCTAACTTCAATACTTCAAACTTCATGACGTCTAACTTCATTACTTCTAACTTCAATACGTCTAACTTCATGACGTCTAACTTCATTACTTCTAACTTCAATACGTCTAACTTCATGACGTCTAACTTCATTACTTCTAACTTCAATACGTCTAACTCATTACTTCTAACTTCTAGACGTCCGACTTCCTTAATAGCGGAGGAAATAACCAGAAAGTAGTTCAGATTGTGATACAAGTATGCTATTTTGCATAGTTTTTGCAAATATTATATTCAAATGAAAAATAACCTGAGCCAATTCAATTCTGATCATTTTCAAGATGGCCGCCAAATATCTAAAATATTATGGCAATATTATGGCATCTCAGTGTTTATGTTTTTAAAGGAAGCATTCATTCATGAGACAAGTTCTTTCTTAGAAGATACATGACCTCCTTTTTTCTGTGGATTTTTTGGCAGCAAATGTGTCATTTGTGATGAGCATGTAAGTTATTCATTTTTAATTTGGATGTAGATATGAATGACAACATGGCATTTAAATTTTAATTCACACACAACTCAAAGCACAATCAATGGGCGTGTTACACCTATAAGGCTGGATCTGTGAATTGTCATTTTCTCTCAGATTCTTACTTCACTGGCATTTTTCCTTTTGGAACGATTATTTATCTTGAAAAAAAACACTTTACACTCTTTTAAAACCGGTTTTGAATTTTTGTTGTTGCTATTTTTCGCTGCGGAAAGCCATAATTTGGAGTTTCAGATTTTTTAAGTCTTTAAATGATGGCCTGGAGAAACATTTCCCACTAAAACTAGGCTTGTTTGGTAGATATGTGTATTTGTCATCATAATTTAGCACTACTATTTTTAAAATACTGCTTTTATAGGTATGACACCACAAAATTCTACCCCTTACCCCTTAAAATTGGGTTTACTGAGATAATGTCAGAAAGAACTGTAGGCAAAGTATGCTGCCCAATCATTAAAACTTGGCTTTTAAGCACAAAACTAGTACCAGACTTGCATTTAGGAGTATTTAGGATGCCTATATATGCATATAGTGTTACCAAATTAAGGTATGATGCCACCAAAAGTGAAAAATTGCCTTGAAAATTGGATTCTGGCATGAAAATCAGGACATTTTGCATTCAAAGGGCAGTTTTGGTAGCTAAACCTTTTGATTTCTTCATGTTTATTGACAATATGAAGCATCTAATCCATTATATCAAGTATAGGTATGCCCAATGTCATTTTATAAAACAGTTAAGGTAGGTTAAAACTGGAGAAAAAAGTATGCTGATTTTTGTTGCTGTCGACCGCTCTGTTCCTTTTTGCAACGCGTATATCTTGACCGATTCTTAGTCGATATGTGAAAACTTTTCTTTCTTTAATGCGTTATAGTCTAGGCTTTGTCAGAATAGCTGCTTTGAAAATTCACTCATAGTGAAGTATTCTTATAAGGCGGGATCTGTGAATTGTCATTTTCTCTCAGGTTCTTACTGAACTGGCATTTTCCCTTTTGGAATGATTATTTATCTTCAAGAAAACACTTTACACTTTTTTAAAACCGGTTTTGAATATTTTTTTGCTATTTTTCGCTGCGGAAAGCCGTAATTTGGAGTTTCAGATTTTTTAAGTCTTTAAATGATGGCCTGTAGACACATTTTCCACTAAAACTAGGCTTGTTTGGTATCAACATGTAGATATGTGTATTTGTCATCATAATTTAGCACTACTACTTTTAAAATCCTGCTTTTATAGGTATGACACCACAAAATCCTACCCCTTACCCCCTAAAATTGGGTTTACTGAGATAATATCAGAGAGAACTGTAGGCAAAGTATGCTGCCCAATCATTAAAACTTGGCTTTTAAGCACAAAGCTAGTACCAGACTTGCATTTAGGAGTATTTAGGATGCCTATATATTCATGTAGTGTTACCAAATTAAGGTATGATGCCACCAAAAGTGAAAAATTGCCTTGAAAATTGGATTCTGGCATGAAAATCAGCACATTTTGCATTCAAAGAGCAGTTTTGGTAGCTAAACCTCTTGATTTCTTCATGTTTATTGACTATATAAAGCTTCTAATCCATTATATCAAGTATAGGTATGCCCAATGTCATTTTATAAAACAGTTAAGGTAGGTTAAAACTGAAAAAAAGTATGCTGATTTTTCTCGATGTCGACCGCTCTGTTCTTTTTTGAAACGCGTATATCTTGATCGATTCTTAGTCGATTCGTGAAAACTTTTATTTCTTTAATGCGTTATAGTCTAGGCTTTGTCAGAATAGCTGCTTTGAAAATTCACTCATAGTTAAGTATTTTTAACGGAACACACCTACTACTCTTTGCTAATGCCAATTAAACCAATAGCCCACCCACAAAACTCCCATAGAAATACGAAAATACTACCAATATTGACATAATTTAGACTTTTTATTTTATATGATCTTAAACTTAAGTTTGGACTGATACTATCTTCCAGCGGCGTTTTTTTCTACGGACTGTGCTAAGGCCGTACCCATATTATCAACCCTGTTATAGTTGCAGTGTCGCATGCTTTGCTTCTATTTCCCCTTATAATTGTTGTTTGTTTTTGATGTATGAGTTGGTTGATTGTGTTCTGTGAATGCTACATTTCCTGTTCGAATTGTATATCTACTTTTATATTTAGTCCTGATAAACTATTTTCAAGTTTGCATTTTGTTCAAATTGCCAAGCATAGCTATGTGGCGCTGTATAGGCCTAGCTCAATATTTGTTTCAGCCTACGCGATTATTGAACATAGTGTCGTCTTAAATATGTGTTCAGAATCATCAGCAACAATCTCACTAAAATCAGAGCCTTTATCACGCTACGTTATTCATCATGTGTGGAATTTTATCAATACTATAATCACGTATGATCTTTGCTACTCTTTTTACAGTAAATTGCTTTATTGCTACATCATCTGCTTTTTCTGGATTGCCAACATTGATAATTCTATTTTTATCCTTGTCAAGATCACTTCTCAGAATATTACCCTGGTTCTTGCCCTTGTAAAGATAATTAACCAGATGTTTCTGTTTTACATACTCAGACAGCACAATACCAAAATGTGTAATATTAACACCGCCTGAACTAGTTTCCTCGCTTCCAAGATCATTAAAAAGTCCCATTAATATGATTAGATTAAATTTCGCCAGTGAAGTTTCTTTTGACCAACTTCCTAGGACGATCAATATATAGAAAGAAAGTCATACTGTTTGTCAGTTTCTTTTCTGTACTGCTTTTTGCTAACACCTTGTTCGTTAGAAAGCATACCCAGCTCACGATTAACTGGTGTTGTGAAGAAAATGTAATGAGAACAGTTTAACCGAATATCTTTGGGAGTTTTGTAATAAGATTGTGACAAGTAAATCACGCAACAATTATTATGCCTGCCTTGGATGAAATAATTGACAATATCATTTTGGTTACGCTCGCAAATATAATCATCAACAATTACTATCTTTTGAGTATCAGAATGCAAATCACTCACAGGGATAACTTGATCATTTGAGCATTCTAGTATATCTACAACCGGAATTTTATTCTTTTTTGCTATCTTTTCAAGATTTTGTGATAATACATTGTTCTTTGACTGTTCCAAGTTTTTAGCAAACTAATAAATCTTGTCATAGTAAACTAAAGGTTTGAACAACATGTGAACTAATGTTTTTGTCTTGCCTGAACCTGAATTACCACATATAAGCATTCTAAAACAACAGTCTGGCATGAAGTTCCATATCTGTTTGAAATTACCGTTGTCTGTCTTCATATCATAGTTTGGAATAATACTTGGATAGTACTTATGTTATTTTATCTAACCCTATAGTATACATGTCTTTGTTAAAGTGGAAAGAATTAGCAAATAAAACGAGAACATCGAATAATCTTGTTGTTAAAGAATATGAAAATAAAGTTATTCAAAAAAGACTAGAAAGAGGAGCTAGTAAGGATTTATACCAAAAAATGCTCGAGCAAGTAACTAGTAAAATAACAGAGCAAACAAGACAGCTAGCTGAACATTTGGTTACCCTTCCAGAAATACGCCAACAGTTGGCTATACTTCCGGAGGCACTACGCCCGCAATTAGCTGCCCCGCCTGAGCGTGGAGCCATAGCACCACCACCACCACCGCCCACTTTCAGGGAAAGAAAACCGGATACTGAAGGCCAAGAACCGTCGACTGATTACATGGAAAAACTGAAGCAGGAGATAGAGTCTAGGCCTAAATTAAGAAAAGCTTCAGAAAGAGTGCTTGAGTCAAAACCTGCTGTAGAGAAAGGATTATTTGAAGAAAAAACATACTTCAATCGAGCCTGAGGAAGAAGAATCGGAAGAAGAAGAACCTGCTGCGAGGCCCAAACCGATGTATGATATTGACTTGGATGCTGGTAGTACTTGATGAGTATGGTTTACTACTCCCATCTGAAATACCAGGTATTATGGATGGAAGTGCTAATACTAATAAGATTATTAAAAAGGCTAGGGATATACAAGATCAGCGGACTCGTGATTCAGCAGGTCTGATGAGAAAAATACGTGGCCTCAATCCAGAAAACCTTGAAGGAAGGCTCAAAAAGGCGACAGATCAAAGAACTATAAAAAATACTCAGAGAAACGATTGGAAACTCCGAGACTGCTAGTGATAATCAAGAGGAATATATATGGGAACATATTAAGCTGGCTATTGATATAAAAGCTATAGAATTTTACAAAGAGAGGTTAAATATACGAGCCCGAGCGGCTAAAGAAACTGTAAAACAGACTTCTGGTAAAGGCATGCAGCAGAAAAGACATTCATATAAAGTAAACACAGATGGTCGCTATGGCATGCTGCAAATTGATATACCTAATCTTGTTGATCATCACAAACTAATTGCCAGACAATGAGGGTCAGTTGTGCTAGATTTGAAAGTAGATGGTGATTTTATAGACTTGGTGACAAAGCGTTACAACAATGGAAAAGCATACTCGAAGCTATCTCAAAATGCATTCAAGAAACTGACAGAATTATCTGATTTACCAATTCATAAAAGTTCTTCAAAGTACAAAAATATTTTAGGGGGTTGCGTAGAATATTATAATAGTCCTGATGATCTGGTTAATGGTCTAGAGTAAGTATGTGGAAGTATTAGATCTGGAAATGATAGCCCACAGTTAATACATAAAGATATTAGCCTAATCGATGAGCTATTAAAAAATGGTAATATATCAGCCGGGGAACATGAACAATTGTTTTCTAAATATTTCAATTAATCTAATTATTATAATGAAAGAAATTAAAAGCAAGGAGGAATTAATTAGTTACTTGACTCGACAAGCTGTAGCATACAGACTTAGTTACAAATTATGCAGTAGAATTAATACAGGGTTGCAAATCACAAGTGGAATAATTGGTTGCACTGCTGCATTGGCATTAATCCCTGCAGTTCCTGTTTTCATAGCTATTGTTGGAGCAATTCCCCCAATAATTGCGGTTTTGATGAACAAAATTAAAATAGAGAAAAAGGTTTTATTAAAATCATATCATAGGAGTTTCAAACAACTTCTTTCATATGTGCATACATCTAAAATGCCAGATGGGGAGATAATCTCATCATGCTTTTCTAAAATATTCCATCTGCAGCAAAATGATAGTTTTACTGAACCCCTGGAAAGGTATATTGAGAGGTATAAATTGAATGTTTACTAAACCAGTTCCTTTTCAACTTGTTTCCATATAATATCGTACATATCTCTAGTAGCTTTTGTCTTAATTGGCTTTGTTTCTTTTTTTATATTTCTAATAGCTTGAATATCTTCTGGAAAATGTAATTAAATTAATTACTTTTTTCCGGCCTCCTGTCTTATCTAAAATTCTTACGGTTTTGTAAAACAAATCCTCACATCTCTGCTTTTCTATTGGAGATAAATTATACCCTCTCAAAAGTTTTTCTAGATGATATCTTCTATGATAAACGCTCTTCTTGCGAACTCCCCGATAATCTGCAACAAGATCATATCCATTGTGAATCCCGCATTCGAAACAAATACGTTCTCCGTTAAAAACTCTGCACGTGCTATTACAATTCGCACATGCATACGTGTAATAATAGAAAAGTTTGTACCTAACACAATCCTTACAGTGCGTCTTTTTGTCGACTATATAAAATAAAAAACAATCCATGCAAAACTCGAAAGAATCAAAAACACCTAATACTCTCTTACAATATAGACAGTTCATCATATAATATACTATTATTATTATTTATTTAATTAGGGCTTAACAGATTAAGAATAGTATAATATTATATGGTGTACACAGATGACATAGAAAGTCTCAGGAAAGATTGCGAGAAGCAGGCTTTGTTGGTTGATTTTGAGGGTACACATAAAATTGACAGAGAACTGTTAATTTTTGCAAACTTCAAGGATTTAATTGAGAAGATTATAACTGACTCTCAAAAGATAAAACTCGCTTGGAAAATAAGAAAACATGATATCAAAAGGGCAAGAAGCTTGTGCAACAAAAAGATCTCACTAGTAACTAGAGGCTTAGCAGATATTAATTTCTTTAATTACTACTTTGCTGAGTTATTAAGGGAGGGAATTGATACTATTTTGTTATGCCGGTTGAATTAATTAATTATAGCTTAAAGATTAAATTCTATGCACTTATTTTATAATGAGTGTAAAAGAAATTGAAAAATCCCCGAAACAATATAGTAAAGTTTACTCTATGGGTATTGTGGATAGATCCGATCCTCTCACTCAGCTTCGTCTGACGCAAGAAACAGTCGCATCATTTCTCAAGGCGGAATTACAAAGAACTAAAGGATTTAAACTATGTGTTACTTTAAAAATAATTTTCTCTAAGGTGGTTGAAAACAAAGAGATTTCACAACTGGATTCAACTACATACAAAACAGCTTACTTTGCATCCATAGCAACAATAATCTTGAGCAAAATCGATATTAAAGATGCTTTAGATACAGCAACTTATGAAATGAAATTATGTGAAGAATTGGGTGCTGGATCTCCGCGGGAATTGGATGGACAGTCGAATCAGTAGATATGCATTATGTAAACAGGGTGAAGTATAAACTTTTGAGAGTAAGCTCTTATTTAAAGTTGCCAAAAGAACTTTTTTATCCTAAAAAAGGTTTAATAAATATAAAAAAATGAAGAAGACAATGAATGCTTCAGGTGGTGCCATTTGGCATATAATTTCCTGCTGCAAAAGATCCCCAAAGAATAATAAAGTATAAAAAGCACATTGTTGATTTGATTACAGTGGAATTACATTTCCTGTAACATTAAAGCAAATTCCCAAAATACAAAAACAAAACAATATATGTTTTAATATATTTGGATATGAAAAAAGTGGGGTGTATCCTCTGTACATATAAAAAAACAGAGCTGAAGAAGAATGCGATATGATTTTGATTGTTGAAGAAGAAAAAAAACATTATGTATGGATAAAGGATTTCAACAGTTTAATGTATAATCAGACATTAAGCAAAGAAAAAAATGGTTTTGCAAAACATGCTTGCAGTGCTTTTCATTAGAAAAAGTCTTGGAAAAGCATAAACCCGATTGTCTTTTTTCTAAATGGCAAGCAAGCAATAAAAATGCCTTTTGCGAGTGAAAAGGTTTTGTTTAAAAACTATGACAGGCAATTAATGGTTCCGTTTGTTATATATGCCGACTTCGAAGCAATAACGGAAAACATATCTTCAGCTACAGATAATCCAAAACACTCGTATACAGATGCATATCAGCAACATACTGATTGTAGTTACGGATACAAGAGTGTCTGCTGCTATGATGACAACTATTCCAAACCAGTTGTAACATACAGAGGACCAAATGTTGTTTATAAGTTTTTTAGAACAAATGATAGAGGAAGAAAAATATTGTAAAAAACTGCGAATACATGTTTTAAGAAAGATTTGACAATGACAGCAGCAGAAGAAAAAGAATTTAGGGCGGCTGAAAAATGTCATATTTGTGATGAACGATTTAGACGTGTGATAGAGCAGTTAGAGATCATATAACTGTCATATGACGGGGAAGTTTAGAGGAAGTGCTCATGATGCATGCAATCTTAGTTTCAGACTAACTAAAAAGATACCTGTTGTATTTCATAATTTAAGGGGTTATGATGCTCACTTTATAATGCAGCACATCGGAAAGTTTAAAAAAGCGATACATGTTATACCAAATAACATGGAAAGGTATATGGCTTTCATGTTGGAGCCAAATTTGGTGTTTAAAGATAGTTTCCATTTTATGTCCCAGTCACTCGATAACTTGGTGAAAAACATTCCGTTGTTTAAATATATCTCTCAGGAATACTCTGATGAAAAGTTAGAACTGTTGAAGAGAAAAGGAGTTTACACGTATGATCAAATGGATAGCTTTAAATGTTTCAAGGAAAAACAATTGCCTGACAAGAAAATCTTCTACTCCCAGTTAAATGATAAAAACATCTCAGATGCAGATTATGAACATGCAGAATACATATGGAAGACATTCAAGATCATACACATGGGGGAATATCATGATCTGTATTTGAAAAGTGATGTTTTACTGCTAGCTGATGTTTTTGAGAACTTTAGAAAAATGTGTTTTGAGTATTACAAATTAGATCCTTGTCATTACTTCAGTAGTCCCGGTTTAGCTTGGATTGCCTGTTTTAAAATGACTGGGATTAAACTTGATTTAATTACTGATATTGATCAATATCTGTTTGTAGAAAAAGGGATGAGAGGTGGTGTGAATTATATAGCGACTAGATATTCGAAAGCTAATAATAAGTATATGAAAGACTATGATAGTAGTAAACGGAGCAAGTATATAATGTATCTTGATGCTAACAACTTGTACGGGTGGGCGATGTGCCAACCGCTACTAACTGGTAATTTTAAATGGGTTGATAAATTTGAAGAAGGGAAATCAAACTATATTGTTGACTGTGATCTTGAATATCCAGAAGAGTTACATGACTTGTATAATGATTATCCTCTTGCTCCGGAAAGTTTAAATATAAAAGATGAGTGGTTATCGGACTACTGCAAGAACTAAAAGAGTAAGTTTGATTTGGGAACAAGTAAAATAAGGAAACTTGTTACTACATTAAAGGATACGGAAAATTATGTTGCGCATTATAGAAAATGAAAGTTTGGGGCTGAAAGTAAAAAAGATACACAGGATACTCCAGTTTGATGAGTCCTAATGGTTAAAAGTGTATATCGACTTCAATACTACAAAAATAACAGCTGGTAAAAATGCTTCGAAAAAGATTTCTTCAAGCTTACGAATAATTCAGTTTTTGGCAAGACGATGGAAAACCTGAGAGTTAATGTTAAGCTGACGCGCATGATGAGGAAGTTCTTTTGAAATATGCGGCAAGACCATCGTTTATTTCTTGTAAGATGTTTGGTGAAAACTTGTTTGCTTTCAATAGGGTAAAAGAAAGACTTGTCTTAAATCGCCCTTGTTATGTTGGTATGTGTATTCTAGACTTATCAAAATACTTGATGTATGATTTCCACTACAATTATGCTAAAAACAAATACAATGAAAAAGTCAAATTGTTGTTTACTGACACTGATTCTCTGTGTTATGAAATTAGAACAAAAGATGTGCTGAACTTGCTCATGGAGCTGAACTTTACAAAGACAAATAACTTTTTGACAACAGTAATTATAATCCAAAAAGTGAGTTTTACTTCAACGGTAACAAAAAGGTTATTGGTAAAATGAAAGATGAGGCTTGTGGCGCATTAATCGTGGAGTTTGTTGTATTGAAGAGCAAGTCATACTCATACATTTTGGCTGATAATACCGGGACAAAGAAATGCGAAGGTATCAAAAAATGTGTTGTCAAAAACGTGTGATAGAGCAGTTAGAGATCATATAACTGTCATATGACGGGGAAGTTTAGAGGAAGTGCTCATGATGCATGCAATCTCAGAAGTTAGACGTCATGAAGTTAGAAGTAATGAAGTTAGATGCAATGAAGTTAGACGTAAGGAAGTTGGAAGTCTAGAAGTTAGAAGTAATGAAGATACACGTCATGAAGTTAGAAGTAATGAAGTTAGATGTAATGAAATTAGAGGTAAGGAAGTTGGAGGTCATGAAGTTAGAAGTCATGAAATAAGAAATAATCAAGTAGTGAAGCTAGAATTCATGAAGTCGTAAAGTTAGAAGTAATGAAGTCAGAAGTAATGAAGTTGGAAGTCGTGATGTTAAAAGTTATCAAGTCGGGAAGTAGGAAGTAATGAAGTTAAAAGTAAGGAAATATATCTTAATTGCGGACACATAATTCGACATTGTGCTTGAACATCGTGCGTAACGTAACATAAACGGTTTTCGATTTCATCTAAATTTAATATACATATGGCAGTGTAATTTAATAAGATCCTAGATAAATTTGACAGCTCATCACAGCGTATTTTAATGTATCAGAGTAGTAATTTATACGATAATAATGCTAATGGTTTATGTTTTGGCTTCACAATATCGTATGTACCTTATGTAATGTTATCTTATCATTGTAAGCATATTCGAATAAAAAACAAACAGAAAAATGAACAGCAAAATAACAAAAAAAAAGTTTAACAGCAAAAAAAAAGAAAGAAAAAAAAAAGAGAAAAAATAATAATAAAAAAAATATAATAATAATAAAAAAATCAAAAAACAACAACAAACAAACAATAAATAATAAAATAGACATATATATAAAAGAGTATTTAACCCATATAATGACCTTCAGTGTGACCTTGACCTTTATATTTTAGTATGGTCATGTTGATGTTGTCATGATGAGTATACATTGAGAGTTTGATGAAGAAATATCAAGAAATGAGAAAGTTATAGGCAACGTCAAGTTTTCGTGAAAAAAAAAGAAAAGAGTATTTAAACCATATAATGACTTTCAGTGTGACCTTGACCTTTATATTTTAGTATGGTCATGTTGATGTTGTCATGATGAGTATACATAGTACATTGAGAGTTTGATGAAGAAATATCAAGAAATGAGAAAGTTATAGGCAACGTCAAGTTTTCGTGAAAAAAAAAGAAAAGAGTATTTAACCCGTATAATGACCTTCATTGTGACCTTGACCTTTTTATTTTAGTAAGGTCATGTCGAGGTTGTCATGATGAGTATATATTGAACGTTTTCGTGACGGACTGACGGACGGACGGACGGGCGGACTGACGGACGACAAAGTGATCCCTATGTATCGCATTTTTCTTCGAAAAGGCTACACAAAAATGTTAGGGATAATGGTGACTTGAAATGTTGGTTAACTTAGACGCCATTGATGGCAACCACCACTCCATTAACTCGATAAGTGTAGAGATTTACCACCAACAACTGCATATAAACGTCCTAGGTGTAGTTCCTGTAATCCTGTAATAAAAACTAATTCCTCCCTTTTTCTTGTAAGTAGCGTAAAATAGTCCATTTGTTGTTGTATGTGTAGGAAGAATTTGCATAGGTTTTACTAGATCACTGATGACCCTTTTTCAAATTTCGAATCTATACATACACTTTTTGAGCAACTATCAATGAAAACAGCTTTACCCTTGACCTGTTTAGTAAACAAACAAGAACTTTCTTACATGTCTTGTGACCCCACATTTTCCGGTGATTTTTCAAGTAGAAAACTATTTTTCTATATGAAAATTACACTGCTGCATTATCCATACTTGAGTTGAAGTTGCAGCAAATCATTAATATGTGACAATTTAACATTGGTGTCAGTGATGCATCGTATCAAAAACAACTTTTGCATGTACATTTTAATTTCTAAACCTGTTTTAAAAAGTGTGTTTTTTATTTACCATTTAAAATGCAGTCTGTTTCACTGATATATACTTTTTGCATTTAAATTTTGTCTGAAAAGTTTAAATATTTTTTTGGTAGAACAAGCGTCCCAAACAGTTGTTCTGTCATTAACAATTAAGTTGCTCATGGAGCGGACAGTTCCATTAGGGCGATTGATATCTTACTGCTTTGGGTGCAATAGATCATCTTCAATGCTGGAGTTGCCTTTGTGCAGAAAAACAATGAAACCGGAAACCGGAAACAATTATGCGTGATTGATTTTTCTTTTAACATCCACATTTAATTTCGTCGATATAATGATGTAGCTTCCCTCTTTGTTTATTTATTGATTGATTACATTTATGTTGTTCTATTTATCTTTGATAGAAGATGCGTCTGTATCAGCCAATCAGAAAATATACCAGAATCTCGGTAAAATGGCTGCCGCGTCAAACATTTGTTAGAAGAACAATTCTTGATGTTTGTCTTGAAAACAAGCAGATGATCTAGACTATGGATGCAAATAAAGAGATCGTGGTATATCAGAGCAGAAAGCTTTTTTATTTAAAGCTGAAGATCTCTGCCCCTAGCGGGTTCGAAATCATGCGGTAATTTGTGTTACCATTTCATTTAATATATTCCACACAATTGGTGAGCGTAACTTGTAAGACTTCTTGTTGTCGTACTATCAAGGATGTGTAACAACCCCAAAACATATCCCGCTTTCCATTCATTTGTATATATTTACATTTAATTTGATACTTTGTGTTGAAAAAAAAAGCTTCTAATTTCGACAAAACTTCACGTTTCGGTAGGCGGAAATAACTGTGCACGCATCCGGTGACATGGGTGTGGTAGGCGGACCTAACTCTGCGCGCAACCGGTGTTATGGGTGTGGTAGGCGGACCTAACTTTGCATGCATCCGGTATCATGGGTGTGGTAGGCGGACCTAACTTTACACGCATCCGGTGTCATGGGTGTGGTACAAGTTTGTATTTGTATGTGGTTTCGTTCACCATTTCGTTTTCATAGATTGTGTATTGATCACCGAACAATTGCGTAAATAGAGCGTTTTGAAAGTATACGCAAGGGTATGTGTGTGTATGTGTGCGTGCTGGGGTGGGGGGTGGGGTGGGGTGGGGGAATGGGGTGTTAAAGGGCATGTTCCCACGTTTAAATACCTATTTTCAGTTTTGAAAACTTAGCCTGAATTTTCAAATGTTCATGGACAACTGAATAGGAAAAACACACCCGTTTTTTCATTTTTGGACTTTTTGTAATTTTCTTATTTTTGAAGACATGTCTACGAAGCTACGAAGGCTACTCTGCGGACAGGTAGCTACGCCCCTGCCGAAATTGTTTTTTGTTTAATCGCGTTTTTGAAAAGTACTGTTTAAGTCAGCCTGTAATTTAGTCTCGCTGATTTAAGTGATATCACCTCCAATCGTTATTTCGACAAGTTTGTAAACATTAACATTTAATCTGTTTCAAAATATAAAATGTAAAATATAAAATGTAAACAGAGTAGGAATAGAATAGGAGTAACACATACCACAAGTGTCCAATTTCAGGATAGGCTTTATTATTGAGACATAATTTTTACCCGCATGGGTGTAACCGTTTTGAAAACTGACACGAAATGTTGTAACCTACCCTTTTAAATTTATCACGATATTTTAAAAGCAGGCCAACACAAATGCTGCTTCATTCTCTTCCTTTTTGAGTGCATCCATAGCCGGGATAGTAAAGAAGCCGCGTCTAAAACTGTCTCGCATCTCACCGTTGCGGATTTGAAACCCACTCGTAGCTCGACTCGTCAAGTGAAAGGGTCGATTCTTACGGATGGCGGGAGGTATACAGTACTGGTTCTATACAGGAAAAATGGGATGTTCTGCTGATACAGCAAAAAACATATGGCCTAACATGTGCTAAAAAGCGTTATTCAAACAAATCGTCCATTTTGAATCTGAATGTTAACCTAATATGTTAATTACCTTTACAGAGGATATGTGTGCGTGTGTTTGCGTGTGCGTGCTTGCGTGTGCGTGTCTGTAAACGCGTACGATTGGCATGAGTGAGTGTGCTAGCGTGAGGGTCGCTTTGGTTTTTCAGTTTAGGCCTATTGAAACCTAATTGCTGTTAAAGGGGTTGATGCACTATTTTCAAACAATGTTTATTTTAAAGGGCTCTGAAAAAATCGAGAAAAGCTGACAGAATGATCAAAATACCAAAGGAAAAGAAAGGAGATATGACCTATTGAAAATGTGTAAAGAAACATAAATGGAGGCCGCAATCTCGGAACGATGATGTCATCGCGCCTTTTTACCATATATGGCATATTGACAACATGTCTTTTAAAGGAAAGAAAATCACTGCAAAGGAAAAATAAGCATACAATTTATACATGTTATATTTGTATATTTATTTTTAATCAATTTGCAGCGATAGTCTTTGCTTTAAAATATATTTTGTCAATATGCCATGTATGGTAAAAAGGCGCGATGATGTCATCGTTCCAAGATGACCACCTCCATGTATGTTCTTTGAACATTTTGAATAGGTCACAACTCCTTTATTTTTCATGGCATTTTAATAATTCTTTCAGCTTTTTTCAAGTTTTTCAGAGCCCTTTTAAAAATATATTATTTGAAAATAGTGCATCAACCCCTTTAAATATGTGCATGACAAAAATGAAGTTTTTGAAATTGTATTATCCAATCTAAAAAAGTGTGTCCTCAAACATATGCAATGATTATATGTGCCATCGAAATTAAACCTTTTTTTATCAAACATACGCACTTTGTCATAACTTTAAACAATATGTCATCACACATACATGTATAACATGTGTACTCTTACACACTTTTTATAAAAATAACAGAGACTATAAAGTGTCATCAAGCATGTAAAGTGTGATATCAAAACTATACAGTGTATATCTTGTCACAAAACCTATAGAGTGTATAGTTTGTCATCAAACTTATACAGTGTAAAGTGGGTCACCAAACCTATACAGAGTAAATATTGTCACCAAACCTATACAGTGTAAAGATTGTCACCAAACCTATACAGTGTAAGTCTTGTCACCAAACGTATACAGTGTAAATCTTGTCACGAAGCCTATACAGCGTAAGTCTTGTCACCAAACCTATACAGTGTAAAACTTGTCACCAAACCTATACAGTGTAAGTCTTGTCACCAAACCGTCTTTTTACCAAGCCTATACAGTGTAAAGCTTGTCACCAAACCTATGCAGTGTAAAACTTGTCACCAAACCGTCTCGTTACCAAGCCTATACAGTGTAAAGCTTTTCACCAAACCTATACAGTGTAAGTCTTGTCACCAAACCGTCTTGTTATCAAGCCTATACAGTGTAAAGGGGGCGTCCGTGGCCGAGTGGTTAACGTCTCTGACTTGAAATCACTTGCCCCTCACCGCTGTAGGTTCGATCCCTCAGGGGCCTAGGAATCTTTATGTGAGGAAGCTATCCAGCTGGCTTGCGGAACGTCGGTGGTTCTACCCAGGTGCCCGCCCGTGCACGAAAATTGCCCGGAGGGGCACCTGGGGTCTTCCTCTACCAATAGAAGCTGGAAAGTCGCCATATGACCTTAGCTGTTGGTGCGACTATAAAATCCAATTCAATCAATCAATACAGTGTAAAGCTTTTCACCAAACCTATACAGTGTAAAACTTTTCACCGAGCCGTCTTGTTACCAAGCCTATACAGTGTAAAGCTTTTCACCAGACTATACAGTGTATAGCTTGTCACGGGGTCTATACTTGTTAAAGCTTGTCACCAACCCTATACAGCGTAAAGCTTGTCACCAACCCTATACAGCGTAAAGCTTGTTGCCAAACCTATACAGCGTAAAGCTTGTCAGCCTTGTCGCCAAACCTATACAGCGTAAAGCTTGTCACCAAACATATACAGCGTAAAGCTTGTCACCAAACCTATACAGTGTAAAGATTGTCACCAAACCTATACAGCGTAAAGCTTGTCACCAAACATATACAGCGTAAAGCTTGTCACCAAACATATACAGCGTAAAGCTTGTCACCAAACCTATACAGCGTAAAGCTTGTCACTAAACCTATACAGTGTAAATATTGTCACCGCGCTTATATAGTGTAAAGCTTTTCACCAGCCTAAACAGAGTATAGCTTGTCACGGAGTCTATACTTGTTAAAGCTTGTCACCAACCCTATACAGTGTAAAGCTTGTCACCAAATCTATACAGTGTTAAGCTTGTCACCAAACATATACAGTGTAAAGCTTGTCACCAAACCTTTACAGTGTAAAGCTTGTCGCCAAACATATACAGTGTAAAACTTTTCACCAGCCTAAACAGTGTAAAGCTTGTCATATACCCGTTGACGGGCTTTGTTGATTTACATATATAGTTTATATTACTATCATATCATCTCTTATTTTTTAAAAGTTTTATCTTTATATATTTACATTAATTTTTAATTACTACTAATATCTTCATCTTTCGTCGGTTTTTGCGCACAATATGACCTATTTTATGTGTCGACGTGCCGTTAAACACCATTCATTCATTCATTCATTCATTCATTCATTCATTCATTCATTCATTCATTCATTAAAGCTTGTCACCAAACCTATACAGTGTAAAGCTTCTCACCAAACCTATACAGTGTAAAGTGGGTCACCAAACCTATACAGTGTAAAGTGTGTCACCAAAGTTATACAGTGTAAAGCTTGTCACCAACCCTATACAGTGTAAAGCTTGTCACTAAACCTATACAGTGTAAAGTGGGTCACCAATTCTATACAGTGTAAAGCTTGTCGCCAAACCTATACAGTGTAAAGTGTGTCACCAAACATATACAGTGTAAAGTGTGTCACCAAACCTATACAGTATAAAGCGTGTCAACAGTGTAAAGCTTGTCACCAGCCCTATACAGTGTAAAGCTTGTCACCAAACTTATACAGTGTAAAGCTTGTCACCAAACCTATACAGTGTAAAGCTTTTCACCAAAACTATACAGTGTAAAGCTTGTCACCAAAACTATACAATCTAAAGCTTGTCACCAAAACTATACAGTGTAAAGTGGGTCACCAAACCTATACAGTGTAAAGTGGGTCACCAAACCTATACAGTGTAAATCTAGTCGCCAAACCTATACAGTGTAAAGCTTGTCGCCAACCCTATACAGTGTAAAGCTTGTCGCCAAAACTATACAGTGTAAAGCTTGTCGCCAACCCTATACAGTGTAAAGCTTGTCGCCAGTAAAGCTTGTCACCAGTAAAGCTTGTTGCCAAACCTATACAGTGTAAAGCTTGTCACCAAACCTATACAGTGTAAAGTGTGTCACCAAACCTATACAGTGTAAAGCTTGTCGCCAAATCTATACAGTGTAAAGTGTGTCACCAAACCTATACAGTGTAAAGCTTGTCACCAAATCTATACAGTGTAAAGCTTCTCACCAAACCTATACAGTGTAAAGTGGGTCACCACACCTATACAGTGTAAAGTGGGTCACCAAACCTTTACAGTGTAAAGCTTGTCACCAACCCTATACAGTGTAAAGCTTGTCACCAAAACTATACAGTGTAAAGCTTGTCACCAACCCTATACAGTGTAAAGCTTGTTGCCAAACCTATACAGTGTAAAGCTTGTCGCCAAACCTTTACAGTGTAAAGCTTGTCGCCAAACCTATACAGTGTAACGTGGGTCACCAAACCTATACATTGTAAAGCTTGTCACCAAACCTATACAGTGTAAAGTGGGTCACCAAACCTTTACAGTGTAAAGCTTGTCAACCAACCCTATACAGTGTAAAGCTTGTCACCAAACCTATACAGTGTAAAGTGGGTCACCAAACCTATACAGTGTAAAGCTTTTCACCAAACCTATACAGTGTAAAGCTTGTCACCAAACCTATACAAGGTAATGTGTGTCATCAAACCTATACAGTGTAAAGCTTGTCACCAACCCTATACAGTGTAAAGCTTGTCACCAAACTTATACAGTGTAAAGCTTGTCACCAAACCTATACCGTGTAAAGCTTTTCACCAAAACTATACAGTCTAAAGCTTGTCACCAAAACTATACAATCTAAAGCTTGTCACCAAAACTATACAGTGTAAAGTGGGTCACCAAACCTATACAGTGTAAAGTGGGTCACCAAACCTATACTGTGTAAAGCTTGTCGCCAAACCTATACAGTGTAAAGCTTGTCGCCAACCCTATACAGTGTAAAGCTTGTCGCCAAAACTATACAGTGTAAAGCTTGTCGCCAACCCTATACAGTGTAAAGCTTGTCGCCAAAACTATACAGTGTAAAGCTTGTCGCCAAACCTATACAGTGTAAAGCTTGTCACCAAACCTATACAGTGTAAAGTGTGTCACCAAACATATACTGTGTAAAGCTTGTCACCAAAACTATACAGTGTAAAGCTTGTCGCCAAACCTATACAGTGTAAAGTGTGTCACCAAACCTATACAGTGTAAAGTGTGTCACCAAACGTATACAGTGTAAAGCTTGTCGCCAAATCTATACAGTGTAAAGCTTGTCGCCAAACCTATACAGTGCAAAGTGTGTCGCCAAATCTATAAAGTGTAAAGCTTGTCGCCAAATCTATACAGTGTAAAGCTTGTCGCCAAACCTACACAGTGTAAAGTGTGTCCCCAAACCTATACAGTGTAAAGCTTGTCACCAAACCTATACAGTGTAAAGTGTGTCACCAAACATATACAGTGTAAAGTGTGTCACCAAACATATACAGTGTAAAGCTTGTCACCAAATCTATACAGTGTAAAGCTTGTCACCAAACCTATACAGTGTAAAGTGTGTCACCAAACCTATACAGTGTAAAGCTTGTCGCCAAATCTATACAGTGTAAAGCTTGTCGCCAAACCTATAAAGTGTAAAGCTTGTCGCCAAATCTATACAGTGTAAAGCTTGTCGCCAAACCTATACAGTGTTAAGTGTGTCACCAAACCTATACAGTGTAAAGTGTGTCACCAAACCTATACAGTGTAAAGTGTGTCACCAAACATATACAGTGTAAAGCTTGTCACCAAACCTATACAGTGTAAAGTGTGTCACCAAACCTATACAGTGTAAAGTGTGTCACCAATCCTATACAGTGTAAAACTTGTCGCTAAATCTATACAGTGTAAAGCTTGTCGCTAAATCTATACAGTGTAAAGTGTGTCACCAAACCTATACAGTGTAAAGCTTGTCGCTAAATCTATACAGTGTAAAGCTTGTCGCTAAATCTATACAGTGTAAAGCTTGTCGCTAAATCTATACAGTTTAAAGCTTGTCGCAAAATCTATACAGTGTAAAGTGTGTCACCAAATCTTTACAGTGTAAAGCTTGTCGCTAAATCTATACAGTGTAAAGCTTGTCGCTAAATCTATGAAGTGTTAAGCTTGTCGCTAAATCTATACAGTGTAAAGCTTGTCGCTAAATCTATACAGTGTAAAGCTTGTCACCAAACCTATAAAGTATCATGAAAGAGTGTCAGCAATCCTATACAGTGTAAAGTGTGTCATCAAACGTATAAAGAATCATAACAAGGGTGTCATCAAACCTATAACATTGTCAGCAAACCTATAGAATATAAGTTTAGTATATCTTCTAACCTTTGTAAGGTGTGTCATCAAACCAGTAAAGTAGGTCATAACACCTGTAAAATGTGTCATCTATCCTAGACAGAAGTTACTATCGAACAATCTTTCCTTTTAATGATTATTAAATAACTTTAATTTTGAAATAAATAAATACCCCCTAACAAAAATCGAGATGAATGGAAAAAGGAGTTACTGGTAAATTTTCAGAGTCACCCGTGAACCCTATTCCCTAGTCCCTATCGTCTATATGAAACCCAATTACCTCCCTGAAAGAGATCCAATCAATCCCTACACCCCGATATCTACCTTTAACAAAAATATAACCAATGAAATTTTAAATGACCCGCCCTAATATATTTTTACCCTATAAATGTTCGCTCTTACAAGGTTTGACACCCCCCACCAACAGTATAGGACGGAAATGATAATTCAACAATATATAGAACGAGAATCATACACAACGATATAGACGGAAATGCGATATAGAACGGGAATCATAATCGACTATATAAGACGGAAATGATAATTCGACTATATAAGACGGAAATGATAATTCAACAATATAAGACGGAAATGATAATTCAACTATATAAGACGGAAATGATAATTCAACAATAAGACGGAAATGATAATTCAACAATAAGACGGAAATGATAATTCGACTATATAAGACGGAAATGATAATTCAACAATAAGACGGAAATGATAATTGGACTATATAAGACGAAAATGATAATTCAACAATAAGACGGAAATGATAATTCGACTATATAAGACGGAAATGATAATTCGACTATATAAGATGGAAATGATAATTCAACAATAAGACGGAAATGATAATTCGACTATATAAGACGGAAATGATAATTTAACAATAAGACGGAAATGATAATTCGACTATATAAGACGGAAATGATAATTCAACAATAAGACGGAAATGATAATTCGACTATATAAGACGGAAATGATAATTCGACCTTTATAAAATGGAAATGATAATTCAACAATAAAAGACGGAAATGATAATTCGACTATATAAGATGGAAATGATAATTTAACAATAAGACGGAAATGATAATTTGACTATATAAGACGGAAATGATAATTTAACAATAAGACGGAAATGATAATTCGACAATATATGACGGAAATGATAATTCAACAATAAGACGGAAATGATAATTCTACTATATAAGACGGAAATGATAATTCAACAGTAATACGGAAATGATAATTCGACTATATAAGACGGAAATGATAATTCGACTATATAAGACGGAAATGATAATTCAACAGTAAGACGGAAATGATAATTTGACTATATAAGACGGAAATGATAATTCAACAATAAGACGGAAATGATAATTCGGCTATATAAGACGGAAATGATAATTCAACAATAAGACGGAAATGATAATTCGACTAAATAAGACGGAAATGATAATTCAACAATAAGACGGAAATGAATATTTGACTATATAAGACGGAAATGATAATTCGACTATATAAGATGGAAATGATAATTCGACTATATATGACGGAAATGATAATTCAACAATAAGACGGAAATGATAATTCGACTGGAAATGATAATTCGACTATATAAGACGGAAATCATAATTCGACTATATAAGACGGAAATGATAATTCAACAATGAGACGGAAATGATAATTCGACTATATAAGACAGAAATGATAATTCGACTATATAAGACGGAAATGATAATTCAACAATAAGACGGAAATGATAATTCAATAATAAGACGGAAATGATAATTCATCAATATATAGAACGGAATCATATTTAAAAATATAGGACCTGTGTGGCACAGATAAAGACCACAACTCGGCTAAAGACCACAGTGCCTCTAATGTCCACATACATTTCTGCCAAAATCCACAACTCCGCTATAGTCCACACACATTTCCGCTAAAGTCCACAAAAAATATTGTCGCTAAAGACCACAAACGTTTTCGCTAAATTCCACAACATTATTTCACAATTTTAAATTAATTTGTTAAAGTTAAACGTGACATCCAAGATGTCCACCATAGAAAAATCGTTGAATTGGGAAGCTATGGGTCGTGGGTTCAAATCCCACTGGACGTAAACGTTTTTATTATTCTTAATTTTTAGCTCTAATGATCAAAGATCAGATGTCGTGTTTGCGGTGTCCGTCGTCCGTCTGTCTGTCCGTAAACTTTTGTTTGTAGCGAATACTTCTCTGAAACTACTGGATGGATTTTCATGAAACTTTACAGAAATGTTGCCCATGATGTCTAGCTGATTCTAGGAAACATTAACGTTGATGTGAAATCCAAGATGGCCGCCAAAGCTATAAATAGATTTTTAAAAAACAAATTTGTAGCGACTACTTCTTGAAAAACTGTAAGTAATATTGATACGGGACTTTTTCTAAAATGATCGACATGACATGATGTTGATCCTTGTCTAAAATCGTTTTGATTCGACGTTGAAGGCCATCTTTGTTTGCATAAGAGTTATATAGTAAAAACTTTGTAGCGATTACTACTCTGAAACTAGCTTAAAGGATTTTCATGAATCTTCACAGGAATGTTGCTCTTGATGTCTAGTTGATCCTAGCAACATTTCAGGCCGCCGGAAACTCAAGATGGCCGCCACGGATAAAAATTGCGATTAAAAAAAATAATTGTAGCGACTACCTCTTGAAAACTATAAGACAGTGATATTGATATGGGACTTTTTTTTTTAAATAATCAGCTTGACATGATGACAATCATTTTGATTCGACGTTAAACATGGCTGCCAGTGCCAGTGGCCATCTTTGTTTACATAGAATTATGTTTACATAGAAGTATATAGTAACATTTTTAGCGGACTACTCCTCTGAAACTACTTGACAGATTGTCATGAAACTTCACAGGAATGCTGATCTAGCTATCAAAACCTATCAGTAGAGCGTCAAGGTCATTGACAGCTTGTTATTATTGATTCCTGTTTGGATGGGTTTTTTTCTTTTGTTAATTGTTCTAAAGTTGGTACATAAAGATTTTGCATGTTTACATAGAACGTATTTAGGGTAATACTTAAAAAAATATTCTTTTACATTGTTAGCATGGAGTTGTGGGTTTAAATTTCAGTTGAGGGTGTTGTTGTGTTTTGCACTTGTAAAAAGGTATTGAAAGGAATTTAATGAATGGAACCCCCTTGATATAAGAGCCATTTAGCTTGTAGAGCATCCACAGGCCCTCTTGTTCTCTTGTTTTTTTATTATTAATAATGATCGCTAACCCCTGGTCTATCAAGTTTGCTCATTTGAAGTCCCCGGGGGTCAAGATGGCTGCAACCCTGGGTCCAATGTTTGTATGTAGAGATTTTGCATGTTTTTAGACTATATAAGGAAAGACTTAAAAACATCTTCAATCTGCATTTGTGAGAGACAATTTTTTCATACATCTTCAATCAGCATTTGTGAGAGACTAATTTTTTCATCATTGCAAAGGTCCTCAGGAGTGATCGATTCAGGGCCATGTTGGCCCCCTTGTTTCATTTCTTTAAAGCCGGGATTTTTATTTCGTCTAGTACACCGCCGGATTATGTTTTTTTCGTCAGCTTGAACGACAGAATTGTTGTTTTTTAAGTTGTATTATTCGTAGCATCTAAGAAGAGCTGTTGTAGATCTACTGAACGTCTGCGGCGACGTTGGTTTTCAGTTCCTTGCCAAATCCAATTATTTAAGCAACCACTGATCAGATGAATACTTGAAATATGTCATTAGTACCATCAACGACACTGGTAGACACATATTCCATAACTCTGTATTGCATTTAAGCAAATCCATGCCCTTTTTCTTACTTTGAATTTCTGGTTAAAGTTCTTTCTTGACAAGTCCGTGTATTTTATCAACTGAAAGTCGTACACTACAACAGACTTCAGTAAAGCTTGGAAGTATCAAGGGCACTAGTAGACACATGTTTCCATATTAACTCTGTATTGTAAAGTTATGTCCCGTTTTCGTCTTCAACATTCTGGTTAAAGATTTTAGGCAAATCCTTGTATGTCAATAGGTGATTGTTAATTATTAATACTCAACTTCAGTAAAGTATGGATGCTAGTAGACACATGTTCCATAACTCTGTATTTGAATTGCATTTTAGCAAAAGTATGGCCCTGTTATTGGATAAATATTTTCTGTATACTTGTATTTTAGCAAAATGTGTAGCCCCCTTTTTGACTTAGAATTACTTCAAGTAATTCTATATCAGAAGGACACTTCAGAGTCATGAATGACACTTACACACAAATGTTCCATACTTTTTTATTTCGATTTACTCTGTTGATAATTTTTTTTTTCAATTTAGAGTTCAGGTTAAAGTTTTTTAAGCAGCTCCATATATTCAAATGAAACTCACTGCATATATCAAATACCAATGGCAAAGCCTGTAACATTTCATTAGCCCCTACCCTCTACACCTCCTTCACCCTACCATTCATCTCCTATCTACACACCACCATCACCCCGATCAAATAGACAAATCTTTGTTCTATTCTTTACTGGTTCTCTTTAGTTACCATATCTTGCATCCTGTTCTCCTTCAACCTCCTACCCCACCCACACACCCCCCAACACCCCCAACACACACACACACACACGCACACGCACGCACGCACGCACACGCTCCACCTTAGACTCTCCTAATGGAAAATATTGTATTATTTCTGTTGTTTGTTCCTATTCAGTATTTGATATTACTGGACTACCCTCTCTCCGCACCCCCTACATCCTCACCTCACCACCACCTAACCTCCATAATTAAGACTTGCCCTTGTGAATGAACTGGCACCATGGTTAGTAAAACAGAAGTGTCAGTGGCCTTGTTTAAAATTGACTTTGAATAGTGGAGCATGCTGTCCTTTCGACAGCTCTTGTTTAATACGGATCTTTCCATATTTGATTGATGGAACTCTATGTGCTGGGTTTAATCTTTAGTTTATATACTTGTCCATGTCTGCTTTCTATAGTGAGCCCCCTTTACCTCTTCTAATCTATTCTGAATTGATTGGATGTTTTGTTTGTGGTGTAGGGGATTGTCTTGTACTGGACAATGTATTCCATGTCGCCATACCATTCTTATAACACTGGCATATAGCACATAGCTTTGTCCTGTAACCTGGCACTGCATGTGGCTGAAGCTGCATCTTAAGTCCACGCATTTGTTGATGATAGTCACAAAGTCCATCACACAAGTACCAGGACCCTTGAATTGTAATACTACCATGACCAATGTATTTGATTACTAACATGTCCAAAGTATGTCACATGTATAATACTATCATGGGCTACTCTTTACCACATTTTCTACTACCATGACCACTGTATAATCAAAAGTCTATAACTGCCATGACCACTGTATATCACAGTTAAGTACTCACCATGGCTACTAAGACTAAAATACCAAATTCATATACTACCAATGACCAGCTGAATATCCCATCCATTACTACCACTGACCAACTGAATACCCCATGTATGTACTACCATGAGCTATGCATAACTACATTCATTACTACCATGACCACTTGAATACCCTATGTATTACTACCATCGACCACTGAATACCCCATGCATTACTACCATGACCACTGAATACCCCATGTATTACTACCATGACCACTGAATACCCCATTCATTACTAACATGACCACTGAATACCCATGCATTACTACCATGACCATTGAATACCACATGTATTACTACCATGACCACTGAATACCCATTCATTACTAACATGATCACTGAATACCCCATGCATTACTACCATGAGCTATGCATACTACATTCATTACTACCATGCCCACTGAAATACCCTATGTATTACTACCATGACCACTGAAATACCCCTTGCATTACTACCAATGACCACTGAATACCCCATGTCATTACTACCATGACCACTGAATACCCCATTCATTATTACCATGACCACTGAA
>JAWPHD010019443.1:0-35652 GCA_037043455.1 Cyrtodaria siliqua | reverse complement strand
CTTACACATATATATTCAGTTCTTACACATATATATTGAGTTCTTACACATATATATTCAGTTCTTACACATATATATTCAGTTCTTACAAATATATATTCAGTTCTTACGCATATATATTCAGTTCTTACGAATATATTCAGTTCTTACGCATATATATTCAGTTCTTACGCATATATATTCAGTTCTTACACATATATATTCAGTTCTTACGCATATATATTCAGTTCTTACACATATATATTCAGTTCTTTCACATATATATTCAGTTCTTACACATATATATTCAGTTCTTACACATATATATTCAGTTCTTACACATATATATTGAGTTCTTACACATATATATTCAGTTCTTACACATATATATACAGTCCTTACAAATATATATTTCGTTCTTACGCATATATATTCAGTTCTTACGCATATATTCAGTTCTTACGCATATATTCAGTTCTTACGCATATATACTCCGTTCTCACACATATATATTCAGTTCTTACACATATATATTCAGTTCTTACACATATATATTGAGTTCTTACACATATATATTCAGTTCTTACACATATATATTCAGTCCTTACAAATATATATTCCGTTCTTACGCATATATATTCAGTTCTTACGTATATATTCAGTTCTTACGCATATATATTCAGTTCTTACACATATATATTCAGTTCTTACGCATATATATGCAGTTCTTACACATATATTTTCCATTCTTACGCATATATATTCCGTTCTTACACATATATATTCAGTTCTTACACATATATATTCCGTTCTTACGCATACATATTCAGTTCTTACACATATATATTCAGTTCTCTTACACATATATATTCAGTTTTTACACATATATATTCAGTTCTTACACATATATATTCCGTTCTTACGCATATATATTCAGTTCTTACACATATATATTTCTTACACATATATATTCAGTTCTTACGCATATATATTCAGTTCTTACACATATATATTTCGTTCTTACACATATATATTTAGTTCTTACACATATATATTCAGTTCTTACACATATATATTCAGTTCTTACACATATATATTCAGTTCTTACACATATATATTCAGTTCTTACACATATTATATATTCAGTTCTTACGCATATATATTCCGTTCTTACGCATATATATTCCGTTTTTACGCATAATTTCAGTTCTTACGCATATATTCAGTTCTTACGCATATATACTCCGTTCTTACACATATATATTCAGTTCTTACACATATATATTCAGTTCTTACAAATATTTATTCCGTTCTTACGCATATATATTCAGTTCTTACACATATATATTTAGTTCTTACACATATATATTCAGTTCTTACACATATATATTCAGTTCTTACGCATATATATTCAGTTCTTACACATATATATTTCGTTCTTACACATATATATTTAGTTCTTACACATATATATTCAGTTCTTACACATATATATTCAGTTCTTACACATATATATTCAGTTCTTACGCATATATATTCCGTTCTTACGCATATATATTCATATATATTTTGGGGTTTCTGTTGTAATTTTTTTTTTACCTCGAATTGCAGCAGAACGACCCCAAAATACACACATATATAATAAATCACCATGAAATGGTGATTTTACTTGATTTATTAAAACTTTTTTAAAATAGGGGTAGTGAAGATTGCAAGTTTAATTTTTTTTATAAGTTATCAAAATTATAAAAATATTGTTTTTTTTTTGTAATATGATTATAAAATGTTTCTTTAATACAAAACAAATTTGTTGATTTGTTATCAAAATTACACCCAAATCAACGAATAAACACGAATATAATAAAATATGATTTTTTACTAGAAAATCAAATTTCTATATGTTTCAGCCTATTACATTCAACAATATACGGCTTTACTACTTCCCAGTATCTATGTCTTAATCTAACTATATGAGCACCACAACCAACACAAATTTGATATTTTGCACTTGTACCTTTTTCACATTTTAGACACGGTAAAACTTTACTTTGCTTTAATCTGAATTTATGTAAACTGCAGTAGTTTGAATCTTTTGTTGGTTTATTTTTACAAGGTTCGTGATCTCCAACTTTGAGAAATTGGCAAATGTTTTCAATTTTCTTAGTGTTTTCCATTTTCTTTTTCTTGTTATAATAAATATTTTTTTATATTAAATAAAAAAAATAGTATGATATATATTACAAAAATGAGTACCGAAGACGTTCACTACATTTTACAATTACACCGGGAAGGAGTAATTAATAATGATCAGCTTAGAAAGGGGCTAGATGCTCTTAAAGAAGTTCCAAAGGAAACTCCAAAAGAGGTTAATTCTCAAACATTAGAAAATTTACGCAAGAGACGACGTGCTAAAAAACAACGTAAACGAGAAAAGCAGAAATATGATAAATTACAAGATGAGCAAAATCAGAAATATGTTAAATCACGAGACAATGTTATAAATGAATTGAAAGAGCTTAATGATAGAAAATCTAAAGAAGAATTAAAACTGGTTGACAAACCAATGTGTGGCTATTTTAAAGCATACGAAATATCTGCCGAGAAATACAAAGACCCTCAAAAACTATTTCGTGATAAAAAATCCATTATTACAAAACAAATAAGCAAAGAGCTGACAAAGATGGATGGATTAAAGTTTCAATTAGGTCTCACTGTAAATTTATTCAAAGATGATGGTGATACCAAAAAATACACTACAGCAGTATTACACAGCGAGCAAAATGCAATTTTAACCTCTGAAAAAATAAATGAGTTTTACGATGAATCATCTGCTTATATACAAGAGAGCCTTGAAAGATTTACAAACACAGCATCTGGATCTGAATCACTGTGTTACGTTTTACTTAAATTTTGCAAAGTATGAACCATTAAAAGGTTCTTCATATATTCCTTTGCCTAAAGTAGTATCTGATAAAAAAGCAATAATTAATGTTAATAATGAAGATAATAAGTGCTTGGAAGTGGCATTGGTTTCTGCTTTGTGGCCTAATAAAAATAATCCAACTAGGATATCTAGTTATAACAAACATATGGTATTGATTTTCCCACTCCAATTTCTCAAATTTCCAAAGTAGAGAAACAAAACAACCTTGCCATCAACGTTTATGGATATATCATAACAGGAAAAAATAAAAAGGATATCTGTTTTTCCATATAAAATATCAGAACAACCAAAAGATATTGAACGAATTAATTTGATCTTAATATCTGAAGACACTGAAGTTGAATCAGAAAACGAAGACGATCCAAATAATGAAGAAGGAATTATAGATGACAACTATAACCCTGATGATTATTCCAAAGAACCAAAAACATTAACAACAAAATATCACTATTGCTGGATTAAAAATCTGAATAGACTACTCTATGACCAAAACAAACATAAAGGTCAAACTTACTTCTGCGATCGTTGCCTTCACGGCTTTTCTGGACAAGGACTACTTACCAAACACAAAGAAGACTGTGATGGTATCAACAAAAATTCTTGCAGAATAGAAATGCCGAAAGAAGGTAAAAATACTGTAAAATTTAAAAATCATCAAAATCAGATGCCTGTGCCTTATGCAATATATGCTGATTTTGAAAGTATAGTCAAACCACAATCAACTAAATTTGGAAAGAAATCTGAAATCACAAGTGTACATGAAGATTGTGGATTTGGATATCAAGTTGTCAGATATGATGGTAAAACAGAAGAACCTGTTATTTACAGAGGTGAAGATACTGTTGAAAAGTTTTTAAATCATTTGGAATGTGAGAAGAGCAACATTAATAAAATTTTTGCTAACCCAAAGCCATTAATCATGACACAACAAAATGAGGAAGATTACGAAAAAGCAACACACTGCTGGATATGCGAAAATGAAATAGGTAGGAAATGTGGCAAAAACTGTAAAGTAAGCGATCACTGTCATTTTACAGGAGAATACAGAGGTGCAGCACATAAAAACTGCAACCTAAAACTAAAAATAAAACCAAATAAAACAATCATCCCTGTTATATTTCACAACCTCAAAGGATATGATAGTCATCTCATCATGCAAAAAATACATAAAATGACAGGTAATATTACATGCATTCCAAATAATGCTGAAAAGTATATTTCATTTAGTGCCGGACAACTTAGGTTCTTGAAAAGCTGGCAGTTTATGGCTTCGCCTCTAGAAAAATTGGTTAAAGCAACAGACAAATCTGATTTTAAAATTACCAAAAATCAGTTTGGGGAACAAACAAATTTACTTTTGCGAAAAGGTGTTTATCCATACGAATATATGGACAGTGTGGAAAGATTCAAGGAAACGCAATTACCGCCTATAGAAAAGTTTTACAGTAGTCTCTCAGATGAAAGTATAAGTCCCGAAGATTACGAATATGCTCAAAAAATATGGAAAGAGTTTAACTGTAAAACTCTTGGAGACTATCATGATTTATATCTAAAAACTGATGTAACTTTGCTAGCAGATGTGTTTCAAACTTTTAGAAAAACATGTATGAGTGCATATAAACTTGATGCTTTACATTACTATACAGCACCTGGATTATCTTGGGATGCTTTACTTAAACATTCAAAAATAGAATTGGAACTTTTGACAGACATTGACATGCACTTATTTATAGAAAAAGGTATGCGTGGTGGAATTAGTATGGTATCAAAACGATATGCCAATGCAAACAATCCACATGTAGTTGATTAAAAAACAACTTTTTAATGTATTATGATGCCTGTAACCTCTATGGTTGGGCAATGAGTCAACCACTTCCATATTCTGGCTTCAAGTTGGTGGAATCAGAAACCTTGCCAGAGCCAAAAGAAGGAAAAGGATATTTTTTAGAAGTTGATTTAGAATATCCAAAAGAACATCATGAAGCTCACAATGACTATCCGCTTGCACCGGAAAGATTAGCAGTGAAAAAAGAATGGTTGTCTGAATACCAAACAGATCTGTTAGAAAATAATGGCATGATAAATACAGAACAACTAGTTCCCAATCTTAGGGACAAAGAAAAATATGTGATACATTACAAAAACCTGCAACTGTATTTATCTTTAGGCATGAAACTAAAGAAAATACACAGAGTATTAGAATTTAATGAAAAATCATGGATGGCATCATACATAAACCTAAATACAGAACTTAGGAAAAAAGCTAAATCACAATTTGAAAAAGATTTTTACAAACTTATGAACAACTCTGTGTTTGGCAAGACAATGGAAAATGTACGCAAGCGGACAGATATAAAACTAGTCAGAATTGACGGCTCTGAAAATGAAAAAATAAGAAAAATAATAGCCAAACCCAACTTTAACAGGCGTATACAATTTTCAGATGAATTATCAGCAGTACATGTAAACAAAACAAAATTAACATTAAACAAACCAATTTATGTTGGTATGTCAGTATTGGATTTATCAAAGTACCATATGTATGATTGGTATTAAAATACTTTGAAAAAAAGGTACGGAGATAACTGTACTTTATTATACACAGATACTGACAGCTTGCTTGTAGACATCAGAACAGATGATGCATACAAAGACATGGCTGAAATGAAAGATGAGTATGACTTGAGTGATTATCCTCAAGATCACCCAATGCACGATGATACAAACAAAAAAGTATTAGGTAAAATGAAAGATGATTGTGCTGGTGTTGCTATAGCTGAGTATGTTGGATTAAGACCCAAACTATATTCTATTTTGAAAGTGAATGAGCAGATTATTAAGAAAGCAAAGGGTGTAAAAGAATATGTAGTTAAAAAACATATAAATTTTGAAAACTACAAGGATGCACTATTTAACAAGAAAAAATACACCCATGAAATGAATATGATGCGATCAATGAAGCATCAAATATATGGCATAAAAGTAAACAAAGTTACACTATCACCATTTTACTCAAAAAGATACATCCGAGAAGATGGAATTACAACTGATGCACATGGTTTCTATAAAAACTTATGAATTTGGGTATCAGCAGGAACAATAAGTAATTCTTCTTTGACAAATCCTCTCTGTGGCGCTGGTAATTTCAAATAATAAACTCTTATACCTTGCGTCACCATATAACTTTTAATCTTGTGAATATCTACACTCCACATTGGATCAGTTGCTCTGCGTCTTCCACCTTCTTGTTCCCCGGGTTGATATAAATATCTTACACTTGCATTCATACAGATAGAATCATCTTTTAATATTTTTGTTTCAACAGGAGGAGGCTTTTTTGTCTCCGAATTTATGGCTTTAACAACTTCTGGTAATCTCTTTACCCATTCTCTATTACGTTTTTGCGAATCTATTTCCTTAGCATACTGATAACCAAACAATCTTTCAGCTAATGTTCTGTTAAATCTTTCCACTAAAGCTTGGTCTCTGTGTATTTCTGTTCTGCCTCGTCTGATATTTACTTTGTGTTTTGCCATCAACTGCGATACTGCACCCATAAATTCTCTGCCTGGATCCACTTGTAATACCTTTGGATATTTCAAATGTCGACTGTATATTTTCTCAAATGCTTTAGCAACTTCTTTACTATCCTTGGAAGTCAGTGGCTCCGCTTCTTTATATCTACTCGCAATATCAACCACAGTTAACGCATATTTATATGTCTTGCGTCCACGACCAATCCCAAAAGTATCATGCGGCAGAAATAACAAATCAGCTTGATGCACTCCATTTTTAGCAGAAACATCAAACCTGGGTCTAATTATTTTCTTTGGCGCAGGTAAATAAATCTGCCACACAGCTTGTTTCTTTAAAAATTCTAATGCCTTTTTTACACTAACACCAGCCTCTTTTGACAATTTTTTAACTGCTGTGTAACCTCTCCAAAATCCTTTTGGGCTGTAATAAATCTTTTCCATTTTTTTCTACTAAAGATTAAACTTTATATAACTATAAAGAAAAAATGGATATCACAACTGCACAATTTGATGAACTGCTTGAAGAGCAAAATCAAAATAGCACAAAGAAATGGACAGACTTGGAAGTAAATAAAATATACACTATTACAGATACGAAAATAGTAGATACCGAATATGGTCCATCCATGGTATTGACATTATTAGACAATGGTGAAGTATGGGCGCCTGGTCATCTTAAAGATAAATTAGAGAAGAGTGCTAAACCACCATATTATATGCGACCACTTGGATTGAAGCCATGTAAGAACAACAAAAAAATAGGTATCACGCATATGACTTAGTTTTTTCAAAGAAGTCATTTTAAAAGTAATTATATATTTTTTTTATGAAATCAATTTGTACGCCACAAATCCAGTTGCAGCCATGCCCACCACAATAAACGTAATTTCTCTATTCTGTTGATCCGGAGATGGTGTATAAAAATCACTCAACTTGGGCTCCGGTTCCAAAAGCAAATGTTTGCCAGTTGTATAATAATACTGTTTCATAGCTTGGTCCACATCATCAAAAGTCTGCTCTGCATGATGCTCTTTTTGTAGTTGCTTGTTAATAAAATCTAATCTCTCTGTTCTTTTTTTATTCCACTCCGCTTGTGCTGCGTTTAATTGTTCCACTGCTTTGTCATGCCTTTGTCTTTCCTCATCTGAATGACTTCCCATTTTTGAAAAGAAATAATTTGAACCACTAAACGCTAATGCATTTGTTAATGCGCCACCTATCATCATTGCTACTGCACTTGCCATTTTTTTTTATATATATATTTTTAAAATTATTTCATAATATCTGCAGGAATAATACCTTGCTTAATCAGCATATCCTTTGTAGCCATTGCTAACATTATATCCACAGACAGCATTCCAAAATCTACCATATTAAAATCCACTTTAGGGGCTGGTCTTTTTAGTATTTTTCTGTCAATCTCAGAATATCCAACAGTTAGAAGTGTTTCCACTCCTGCATGATACATCATATTTACAATTTGTTTTCCGTCAATACTTGCTGCCATTTTTTTTATATGATTATTTTTTTTAAATAAATTATTAAAAATCAAACGGGTCTTTTGGTGCAACATGAACAGGTTGCACAGCTACAGGTTGCGTAGCAGATTTCTTGTTATAAATATACAAACCCAACCCAGCAATGCCTAATAAAACCAGACACGGTGGAATATAATTTTTGTATACATTTATTTTGATTTTTTCTGGTTCTTCTTCACCTATTGTTATGTTTGTTATTTGATTTGCAGCATTTTGATTTGTAACATCTTGATTTGCATCCTGAAGCAAACGCTTTGCCTTTTTTGCCGCTGCTCCTTTTTTTCCAGCTTCTACTCGTTTTGGATTTTTTACTTTTTGTTGTTCAACAGGTTGTGTAACAACAGGTATAACTTCACTCTCTTGGTTCTCCATTTATATTATCTATATTTTTATTTTTATTAAAATCGATATGTCTAACAGTTGTCAGTATTGCTGTAAATGGTGCTAAGCACATTCCATACCTGTAATACAACTCACAACAAGCGTTTGTCAAAGCATGATTAATAAATGGGTCTTCCTCTAAATCTTCTATCAGCTTTGGTGGATTTGTCACATTGAAATATTTTGATACTCCCATCACATACAAGTTAATAAAAGAATTGCCTAAAGTCTTGGTCATACTTGCCCCAAGCCTTGCTTCATATATGCAGTAAAGTTTGTTAATTTCATCCGGTGGCATGCCATCTATGTTTGTGAGTTGTATGTCTTTACCGAAATATTGACGACTACCACCGCCAGCCACTATGGCTGATACTCTTTCTTTTTTTGTTTCTTGTTGCTTTGATTCATCTGGTTCCGTCTGTTCCGATATATTTTGTAATAGTTCTTCCGCATTCATTTTTATATTAATAATCTTATTTTTTATCTTGAAATAAATATAAAATACAAAACAACTAGCCGCGATATTCATGCAACTAGTAATTGTTAGTATTGTTAATAGCATTGTTATTAATATTGCTATTTTTTCTATTAACATTATTAATTTGCTGCAAGCATTGCTATTAACATTGCTACTTTGCTATGAGCAATGCTATTAGCAATACTATATTCATGGTCAGTATTGCTATTAACATTGCTACTTTGCTGTTAGTATTATTATTAGCAACAGTTGTAAAAAAATATATTTTGTAATAATAAAAAAAATATTATATAAGAAAAAATGGATTTGAAAATAACAGACGGTGAGAATAGTGATTATAACAAAAATAAAACAGCACTGGATGTTATGACAAGAGATGACGTAAAATATTGTATATGTGTTTCAGAAAGTGATTTTTTACAAACGTATGCAAAAGGTGCAGAGGAAACGCCTGTAATTTCTGTGACAAAGGATGACGTAGAATATTTTATATGTGAGCCGAGAGAGTATGTTTTACAAGACCCACAAAACATTAGTAGTGCTGTTGTACCGATATTGGTTAATGCATTGAGTTTATGGTTTGTATGGGAAACTCTAGTTTGTATTTTCAAAATAAATTATTTAACCCAATAACCAGTTGGTTGGTCAGTCCTCAATATCAACTTGGAATATTTAGTCTTAGCTAAAGCTTTTCTTATTCTGGTTCTCTCCTCCAGCGTCGGAATAACATCATTCTCTCTCAAACAATTTTCAAAACTATCTCTGTCTTTGGTGTAAAACATACACAACCATTTTGCTTGCTCTCTCAAATCTTTCAATACAGAATTATATCTCTGTGAAATGACCCACACTGATTGTTTAGCGTGACGACCAGAGAATGCCAACTCTGACAGCATATCTTTTTTCTTTGTTAATTCTTTTGTAGCGGAGCAATCATCAATAATGTATAATGTGGGCTGGCCAGCATATTGTTTGAAAAAGAAACGCAACAGTTCTTGTAACATTTCGTTACCGTTGCTCACGGGATTGACAATTATTATTTTTTTATCTTTAGGGTTTTTCACATCTCCTATCCAGGATCTATTTTTATAAGCCTCGTTCCACTCTATGGTTGGACACAATATAATTATATGTTTAAAAACTCCAACATACTCTTGTTCAAGTATGTCAAGAACAAACTCTGTTTTACCACAGCCTGTCTGACCACAAATAATGGCACTGTGTGAATATTTAGGATATTTTTGTTGCAAACTAGTATCCTGCTTCTTTGAATCTTCCATCTTCGAAATTGATTTGCGCATCTTGTATTATATATATATAAATATTTAAAGTTTGATCTGCATCTGCTTTTTTATTTATTAATATCGTTATGCCTTCACTGCCGTTTTCTATTCTTCTTCCACTGCCGTGTAATAAATTGTCATTACATGTTCTAAGGTCAAGCCACAAAGCATATGATTTTGTCAGATAGGTCTCAAGAGAAACACTGGTAAAGTTTAAGTCCCTCGCTACTATTTCTGTCTCTTTGTTTCTTTTTGATGTCAAGGCAAAATATTTGTTGATTTCATCCCAATGTTGATATGCCTTCATACCCTGACTATGCAACTGATTTGGTAATCCCTCTATTGTCATTTCAACCTTTTCAATCTTTGGGTTGTAAAAGGATTCTGTGCTTGTTCTTTCTGGGTCTTCAAACAGCATTAAAATACCTTTCATGCTCCGTGCTGGTGTATTAATGTTGATGTTCCAAAGAGTATCAGATTTGTTTGCTATTATTTTTCTATGTCGCAAAATACGATCATACATAAATGACATCTTACCATTGATTTGCTGTCTTATTTGTCTGGCTAATTCAACATCACTAACCATATCAAATTCCAAGCAGATATTTTTTATTACATAAGATGCATCAGCATCACTGCTTTTGATAACTTTGTTATAATCGTTAAACGTTAATTCATATTCTAACCTATCACCAAGCCCCGCTTGATAAAATGGCATATGACTTTCTAACATTTCAAAGTCCAGTGGAATACAAAATCTATTTCCATAAGCTGCTGCTATAGCTTCATCTCCCGGGCTAACTCTATGTTTTAACATGTTGGGTTTACCAATACCTTGGTAAGCTGTGTTTTGTCGTTCGGTAGGGCTTTTCCATAAATCTACATAACAATGATATATATCACTGTCATCTATTGACATGACTTCATTGCCACTTATTCTTATTGTCATTTTTTTCACAATTGTTCTACCCAGATTTTGAAATAGAGTAGCGTTGACGTCTGTTCTGCTTTTAAGTTCTATTTCATAGGCAAGACGAGCAGTACTTGGAACTATCACATCATTAGTACTTAGATTTGGAAATCTTACAAGCAGTTGCTGGTTTTGGTCTATTGTTGATGGATTATTAGTTATTACTACACTAGTGCGGATGCCTTTGGCACCATGAGGTTCTCTTAGTTTTCTATGAGGGCTGAGTTTGTTTCCGTAAGCCGACATTGTTTTTATTTTTAAATATATTTTTTAAAATTAAATAAAATAAACAATGGCTGAGGGTGGATTTGAAAATCCTGCGTTTGATCCAAATGTTGAAGATGCAGATGAGGATATGGATGCTTTTATAAGTGATTTGATTGAAGAAAAAGAACCAGAATTTACACAACCTGACTCAGAATTTCAGAGACGAATTGTAAATGAAAATAAATATATTGATCAGCTTGAAGGAGAAGATAAAACGATAGCACAGCTTAAACATAAACGGTGGTTAGTAGATGAATTTTATAAAGAATTTCACGATGATACCAGCGAAATTGATTATAAAAATTTCAAAATGGATAAGGACAAAAACGGTAGAATAATGTTATATGCAGTTCAGTTGGGAACAGATGATGTTCCACTTACTTATCATAGGGGAAATAGTGCAGTCAAATTTTATGCGCTGGACACTTTAGTTAAAAAACATGGTATTAACTTTGTAAAAAACACTTTAAAAATGTATGATTATTTAGTTCCACGTGAAAGACATGCTCGGGGTAGGGCAGACTTTGCAACCTTATTAAAAACAAAAAATACTCTCACAAAAAAAGGAGAAAATATACCAATGCAAACGTTTTCAACAACTGAAGATGTACAAAATACAGTAGATGCTGTAAATGCAATTGAGAGTGATTTGAGTGATATAATAGATGAAACTCATCCTAAAACTGCTGTTCAACCAGAAAGTCTAACACTGCGAGAGATACGAGGTTTAGATAAGAGATTGCAAAGTTTTCGTGGAGAACTTACTAATAATCTCTCAAAGCTCACTGAGCTTGATAAAGATATAGCAAAAGAAAAACAAAAATTAGAACAGGTTAGCACCCCCGGGCAGGAGGATGAGTTTAAACAAGAGCGCATACGTGACAGAATAAAAAACTTAGAAGATGAAAGAAGTGCACGACTTTAAGCGGCAAGTGAAAACAAAGAAGCATTACGCAGTCAAATAAACAGGATAAAAGAAACTATAAATAAGGTGTTAAAAAAAGACACAACATTGGGTAAAAGAATCAAAACCTTGTTTAGGGAGCAAGGTATTACTATTGTTAGTATTTTGACTGCCTTTGGTATGATTATTGGGGTATTAGTTGATGCCATTATTCCTACAACAGGAGGGGGGACTGCACCTGTTCCAACTCCAAAGCCTGATCCATCAAGTGTAAAAAATTGGATAAAAAAACAACTACTTAATCTTGGTAAACTTCTTGCCAACCTAGCTGGTAAAGCTGCTGCAGCACTTCCAGGAGTTATTGGTGCAATAGTATCATGGCTTTTATCTGCAACAGGTAATGTTATTAATTGGCTTGGTAACAATCTATGGGCTTTGGTTGTGTTTGTTTCCGGGTTGTTGTATGTGGCAGCCAAAGAGTGGTTCAGTAAATCTCGTAAATAAGTAATGCAGCAAGACCTATTACTATAGTACCAACAATTATAGTTGTTTTGTTATCTTCGTGTTCAATCGCTATTTTTTGTATTTCTGGTGGGTTATGATCCACAGTTTTATGTATTGATGATTTATCAAAGTCAGAATGTTCCGGTAAAAATTTCTTTGTTGTGGCGCCTTGGAAAGGTTGAATATTTTTTGGTGGCACTGGTTTTACATTTACATCATTGTTCAATCCTAATGCTTGTGCATCGGTTGCTATTACAATTTCATTATTGTAGTCTTGTATTGTTCCAATTCTTAATTCCATGTCGCTCGGAGACATGTACAATCCACTTCCATAGACAAAATTTACTTTACTTCTTGCATATTTTAAGGTGTTTTCATATCTTGAAATTTGACTTGGCAAGTCGATGGGGCTATTTATTGCGTCCTCTACATTTGCTAAGAATTGTTTCTGTGCATCAAATGCTGTTCCAGTTCCCAGTATATCTGTTCTTGTTTGTGATTGTGAGCCAAGAATTGCCCAGCAGTATGTTCTTATGCTGTCATTGATTCTTTCTACTCCTGCCCTTGTAAATCCAGATGAACAATCTAGTATAAAAGTAGACCAGCTATTGTCAGCCTCAAATCCTTGTGCAATGTAATCAATGTGATATGTTTTATCACTCTCATAGACTGTAAAACTCATCGTTTTGTTGTCGTATACAGTAGTTACCAAAGGATGATAACCAATATTTGTCCAGTAATTATAAATTGTTCCTAGACCATTATGATAGCTTTGTTTCTGTCTCCAGTCTGAATTTAAGTCAACGTTAAACTCCTTGCATATTCTCTCGTATGCGTTTCGGTTATATGTATTATTAAATGCATTCCAATTTGAGTCTTGCGGCATTGCTACATTCATTTCAAATAATATTCTTCTGACTTGGTAGTAGACATGAAATCGAAATAACGAACCAACCAAAGTATCAGCTTTTAGATGGTTGTTGAAATCAATACCACATCCAGTTGTCGCACACCAAATAGCAAAGTTTAACTGATTCTGCCAAAATAACATCCAATCTGTTCCCCAGCGTTGGACTATAGCATCTGATTTGACGTATGAAAGTTTGTATTTTTCAAAGACATTTGGAAATGATGCTTTAAAGTCTTTACCGTCTGATGTAATGACTATGTTTTGATTTATTATATCTATCACTTTCTTGCTAAAAGTATTTAAATATTGAGCATCCGGGTTATATTTGAATTCTTTAGAAATCATTTTTATTTGTGTTTTTATATATATATATTAAAAAAAATGTTTCATACAATTTCAAACATAGACAACTCTATCAATTTACAACAGTATATCGATAATAGGGATGGAACTAAGCGCGTTGGATTAAAAAGTTTTACATACACTATCGGTTGGTATAATATTATTCATAAAGCCATCAAAAAAAAGGTACCAAACGAAACATATCGTATACCAGATGGACTCTATGGCTTTCAACAGTTAGCAGATATATTTGAAGCGCTGTTTATTACCCTAACCGTTGATGCGCAGAATGGTATAGCATCTTTAGAGACGTCAACAGAGATACGATTATCAAGCGGTCTTTCAAAAATGCTGGGATTCGATGAAAAGGGGTGGATGGTGGAAGGTACTTATTTTGGAAAACAATCAATTGATTTTGCTCCTTATGAACAGCTATATGTTCATCTGGAACAAGTTAATACGAGTAGTAATTATTTCAATGGTGCGCCAAGCACTATTATAGGGGTTATACCAGTGGTAAATAAGCAGTTTGGGGATATTGTATATACACGTTTTTATCCTGAATATCACTGTCTTTTAAATGGTACAATTACTGAATTAAAAGTAGAAGTCAAAGATGAGCATGGCAACAAGATAGATAATCACGGTTTGCCTATGAGTTGTGTTTTAGAATTTATTTAAAAATTATATTTTTATAAAAAAAACAATGAGTATATTTGGGCCAACAAACCCTGCGGAAAGAACAGATTTAGGGACTTTAAAAAATGATATTCAAGATTTACATAGGCGAGTTGTGCCTTTTGTTAACCAGTTTAATCATTTGAAAAATAGAGTTGATAATCTTAAATATGGGATTATAACAATATTTGCAGAGGCTAAGGGCCCACTTGTGTTGAATAGAATACTCTCATTTGGTAATGGTGGGGCAGAATCAAATGTGGTACATGTAATGACACGCCGTGGACGGATTATGGGAATAGGTTTAGCAAGTGACCGATTAGTTGGTGACGTAACTGTAATAGTTTCTGTCAATGGTGTTGAACAACCAAATTATGGTATAACGCTTCACATCATTCCACGCAATCATGATAACTTTGATGAACCTTTAGAGATTGGTGCTGGTTCTGTTGTTAACTTTGTATGCAAGGTTGCTAACGCTACCGCTGTAAATACAGTGGCATCATTATTAATTGAATTAATTTAATTTAATTCTACGAGCTGTCTTGATTTTTGTATCAACAAAAAATATATTATATACAAAATTGTATAACAGTATGATAATTAGTGTACTGTGTATTGAGAGCTTGCCCTTAAAAGATGTGTTTAATAATTTAATATTAAAAATTTAGTCTTTGAACTATTTTTTTTTAAAAAATATAATGTTATAATTATATGATAAAAAAATGGAAGAACAAGAACCAGACATGGAATCTGAGCCAGAAGAGTATGAACCTGTAGCGCTAGAGGAAGTATGGGATTATGTTTACAAGTGTGTTAGGGAACGGGATATCTTTGAAGACTACAAGTGGTCAACATTATCTGTTATTATATTACTATTTATGCCACAGTGCTCGTAACAACAAGTATAGGTTTGTTTGGAACTCTTACCCCCATCCGCCTGGTTAATATTACCATGAGGAGTCTTGAAGTAACAAATCACGTTGTTTTAAAATCCTGTTCGGTTGCTGTAAATACGGTGGAATCATTATTAATTGAATTAATTTAATTTTTTATTTATTAATAAAAAATGAAGCAACCAACAGCACCAAGTATATATCCTGAGTTGCCAGTGGAAGACGGACAAAATTATAGATTACAAAAGATTTCAGAGATTGAAAAAAAGTTAATTACAGAACGAGATATACGTCAGTCACTTTATAAAAAATATAAACGTGGTATTAATATTACAGATGGAATTGACACTACCTTGATATCTGCAGGTGTTATTATGGCTGGGATTGGATTTGTTATTCCAGTTTTGTTACCTTTGGAAATAGCAGCAATAGTCTGCGGAGCTACATGTGTTTGTATTAATTTTATCAGACGCAAGCTTAATGTAAAAGCTCAAAAACATCATGAAATAAAAACTTTGGCAGAGGTTAAGTTAAATAGCATAAAGCAGTTAATATCAAAAGCGTTAAATGATGCACAAATATCTGATCAAGAGTTCAAGTTGATTTTGGATGAGTTAGATAAATATTATAGTTTAAAAGAAAACACTAAACAAAAAAAGGCTAAAATAAGTGAAGCTCAAAAAAAAGAACTAGTAGAGCAGGGAAGAAAGGAAGCAATGGTAACCTTACAAAAAAGTCTAAAAAGTGTGTAATAAATTGTTTTAGTAATGTGTATGAGTACGATCCACCACCTTTGTATTCAAGGTCAGAAAATTGTTAATTGAATGTAATTTTGATAACAAATCGACAAATTTGTTTTGTATTAAAGAAACATTTTATAATTTTGATAACTTATAAAAAAAATTAACTTGCAATCTTCACTACCCCTATTTTAAAAAAGTTTTAATAAATCAAGTAAAATCACCATGAAATGGTGATTTATTTTAAAAAAAATTAAACTTGCAATCTTCACTACCCCTATTTTAAAAAAGTTTTAATAAATCAAGTAAAATCACCATTTCATGGTGATTTATTATATATGTGTGTATTTTGGGGTCGTTCTGCTGCAATTCGAGGTAAAAAAAACAACAGAAACCCCAAAATACATATATATTATTCCGTTCTTACGCACATATATTCCGTTCTTACGCATATATATTCCGTTCTCACACATATATATTAAGTTCTTACACATATATATTCAGTTCTTACACATATATATTCAGTTCTTACACATATATATTCAGTTCTTACAAATATATATTCAGTTCTTACGCATATATATTCCGTTCTTACGAATATATATTCCGTTTTTACGCATATATTCAGTTCTTACGCATATATTCAGTTCTTACGCATATATACTCCGTTCTTACACATATATATTCAGTTCTTACACATATATATTCAGTTCTTACAAATATTTAATCCGTTCTTACGCATATATATTCAGTTCTTACACATATATATTCAGTTCTGACACATATATATTCAGTTCTTACACATATATATTCAGTTCTTACGCATATATATTCAGTTCTTACACATATATATTTCGTTCTTACACATATATATTTAGTTCTTACACATATATATTCAGTTCTTACACATATATATTCAGTTCTTACACATATATATTCAGTTCTTACGCATATATATTCCGTTCTTACGCATATATATTCCGTTCTTACGCACATATATTCCGTTCTTACGCATATATATTCCGTTCTCACACATATATATTAAGTTCTTACACATATATATTCAGTTCTTACACATATATATTCAGTTCTTATACATATATATTCAGTTCTTACAAATATATATTCAGTTCTTACGCATATATATTCAGTTCTTACGAATATATTTAGTTCTTACGCATATATATTCAGTTCTTACACATATATATTCAGTTCTTACAAATATATATTCAGTTCTTACGCATATATATTCAGTTCTTACACATATATATTCAGTTCTTACACATATATATATTCAGTTCTTACACATATATATTCAGTTCTTACACATATATATTCAGTTCTTACACATATATATTGAGTTCTTACACATATATATTCAGTTCTTACACATATATATTCAGTCCTTACAAATATATATTCCGTTCTTACACATATATATTCAGTTCTTACGCATATATTCAGTTATTACGCATATATTCAGTTATTACGCATATATACTCCGTTCTCACACATATATATTAAGTTCTTACACATATATATTCAGTATTTACACATATATATTGAGTTCTTACACATATATATTCAGTTCTTACACATATATATTCAGTTCTTACGCATATATTCAGTTCTTACGCATATATATTCAGTTCTAACACATATATATTCAGTTCTTACGCATATATATTTAGTTCTTACACATATATATTCAGTTCTTATGCATATATATTCAGTTCTTACACATATATATTCCATTATTACGCATATATATTCCGTTCTTACACATATATATTCAGTTCTTACACATATATATTCCGTTCTTACGCATATATATTCAGTTCTTACACATATATATTCAGTTCTTACGCATATATATTCAGTTCTTACACATATATATTCAGTTCTTACACATATATATTCAGTTCTTACACATATATATTCAGTTCTTACACATATATATTCCGTTCTTACGCATATATATTCAGTTCTTACACATATATATTCAGTTCTTACACATATATATTCAGTTCTTACACATATATTTTCAGTTCTTACTCATATATATTCCGTTCTTACGCATATATATTCCGTTCTTACACATATATATTCAGTTCTTACACATATATATTCAGTTCTTACACATATATATTCAGTTCTTACGCATATATATTCCGTTCTTACGCATATATATTCCGTTTTTACGCATATATTCAGTTCTTACACATATATATTCAGTTCTTACCCATATATATTCCGTTCTAACGCATTCCGTTTTTACGCATATATTCAGTTCTTACGCATATATTCAGTTCTTACGCATATATACTCCGTTCTTACACATATATATTCAGTTCTTACACATATATATTCAGTTCTTACACATATATATTGAGTTCTTACACATATATATTCAGCTCTTACACATATATATTCAGTTCTTACACATATATATTCAGTTCTTACAAATATATATTCCGTTCTTACGCATATATATTTAGTTCTTACGCATATATTCTGTTCTTACGCATATAAATTCAGTTCTTACACATATATATTCAGTTCTTACGCTTATATATTCAGTTCTTACACATATATATTCAGTTCTTAAACATATATATTCCGTTCTTACGCATATATATTCAGTTCTTACACATATATATTCAGTTCTTACACATATATATTCAGTTCTTACACATATATATTCAGTTCTTACACATATATATTCAGTTCTTACACGTATATATTCAGTTCTTACACATATATATTCAGTTTTTACACATATATATTCAGTTCTTACGCATATATATTCAGTTCCTACACATATATATTTCGTTCTTACACATATATATTCAGTTCTTACACATATATATTCAGTTCTTACACACATATATTCAGTTCTTACACATATATATTCAGTTCTTACACATATATATTCCGTTCTGACGCATATATATTCAGTTCTTACACATATATATTCAGTTCTTATACATATATATTCAGTTCTTACACATATATATTCAGTTCTTAAACATATATATTCAGTTCTTACACATATATATTCAGTTTATACACATATATATTTCGTTCTTACGCATATATATTGAGTTCTTACACATATATATTTCGTTCTTACACATATATATTCAGTTCTTACACATATATTTTCAGTTCTTACTCATATATAATCCGTTATTACGCATATATATTCCGTTCTTACACATATATATTCCGTTCTTACACATATATATTCAGTTCTTACACATATATATTCAGTTCTTACACATATATATTCAGTTCTTACGCTTATATATTCCGTTCTTACGCATATATATTCCGTTTTTACGCATATATTCAGTTCTTACGCATATATTCAGTTCTTACGCATATATACTCCGTTCTTACACATATATATTCAGTTCTTACATATATATATACAGTTCTTACAAATATTTAATCCGTTCTTACGCATATATATTCAGTTCTTACACATATATATTCAGTTCTGACACATATATATTCAGTTCTTACACATATATATTCAGTTCTTACGCATATATATTCAGTTCTTACACATATATATTTCGTTCTTACACATATATATTTAGTTCTTACACATATATATTCAGTTCTTACACATATATATTCAGTTCTTACACATATATATTCAGTTCTTACGCATATATATTCCGGTCTTACGCATATATATTCCGTTCTTACGCACATATATTCCGTTCTTACGCATATATATTCCGTTCTCACACATATATATTAAGTTCTTACACATATATATTCAGTTCTTACACATATATATTCAGTTCTTATACATATATATTCAGTTCTTACAAATATATATTCAGTTCTTACGCATATATATTCAGTTCTTACGAATATATTCAGTTCTTACGCATATATATTCAGTTCTTACACATATATATTCAGTTCTTACACATATATATTCAGTTCTTACGCATATATATTCAGTTCTTACACATATATATTCAGTTCTTACACATATATATTCAGTTCTTACACATATATATTCAGTTCTTCCACATATATATTCAGTTCTTACACATATATATTGAGTTCTTACACATATATATTCAGTTCTTACACATATATATTCAGTCCTTACAAATATATATTCCGTTCTAACACATATATATTCAGTTCTTACGCATATATTCAGTTCTTACGCAGATATTCAGTTCTTACGCATATATACTCCATTCTCACACATATATATTCAGTTCTAACACATATATATTTAGTTTTTACACATATATATTCAGTTCTTACACATATATATTCAGTTCGTACACATATATATTCAGTTCTTACGCATATATTCAGTTCTTACGCATATATATTCAGTTCTAACACATATATATTCAGTTCTTACGCATATATATTCAGTTCTTACACATATATATTCAGTTCTTATGCATATATATTCAGTTCTTAAACATATATATTCCATTCTTACGCATATATATTCCGTTCTTACACATATATATTCAGTTCTTACACATATATATTCCGTTCTTACGCATATATATTCAGTTCTTACACATATATATTCAGTTCTTACGCATATATATTCAGTTCTTACACATATATATTCAGTTCTTACACATATATATTCAGTTCTTACACATATATATTCAGTTCTTACACATATATATTCCGTTCTTACGCATATATATTCAGTTCTTACACATATATATTCAGTTCTTACACATATATATTCAGTTCTTACACATATATTTTCAGTTCTTACTCATATATATTCCGTTCTTACGCATATATATTCCGTTCTTACACATATATATTCAGTTCTTACACATATATATTCAGTTCTTACACATATATATTCAGTTCTTACGCATATATATTCCGTTCTTACGCATATATATTCCGTTTTTACGCATATATTCAGTTCTTACACATATATATTCAGTTCTTACCCATATATATTCCGTTCTAACGCATTCCGATTTTACGCATATATTCAGTTCTTACGCATATATTCAGATCTTACGCATATATACTCCGTTCTTACACATATATATTCAGTTCTTACACATATATATTCTGTTCTTACACATATATATTGAGTTCTTACACATATATATTCAGCTCTTACACATATATATTCAGTTCTTACACATATATATTCAGTTCTTACAAATATATATTCCGTTCTTACGCATATATATTCAGTTCTTACGCATATATTCAGTTCTTACGCATATAAATTAAGTTCTTACACATATATATTCAGTTCTTACGCTTATATATTCAGTTCTTACACATATATATTCAGTTCTTAAACATATATATACCGTTCTTACGCATATTTATTCAGTTCTTACACATATATTTTCAGTTCTTACACATATATATTCAGTTCTTACACATATATATTCAGTTCTTACACATATATATTCAGTTCTTACACGTATATATTCAGTTCTTACACATATATATTCCGTTTTTACACATATATATTCAGTTCTTACGCATATATATTCAGTTCTTACACATATATATTTCGTTCTTACACATATATATTCAGTTCTTACACATATATATTCAGTTCTTACACACATATATTCAGTTCTTACACATATATATTCAGTTCTTACACATATATATTCCGTTCTGACGCATATATATTCAGTTCTTACACATATATATTCAGTTCTTATACATATATATTCAGTTCTTACACATATATATTCAGTTCTTAAACATATATATTCAGTTCTTACACATATATATTCAGTTCATACACATATATATTTCGTTCTTACGCATATATATTGAGTTCTTACACATATATATTGAGTTCTAACACATATATATTCAGTTCTTACACATATATTTTCAGTTCTTACTCATATATAATCCGTTATTACGCATATATATTCCGTTCTTACACATATATATTCAGTTCTTACACGTATATTTTCAGTTCTTACTCATATATATTCCGTTCTTACGCATATATATTCCGTTCTTACACATATATATTCAGTTCTTACACATATATATTCAGTTCTTGACCATATATATTCCGTTCTTACGCATATATATTCCGTTCTTACGCATATATATTCCGTTTTAACGCATATATTCAGTTCTTACACATATATTCAGTTCTTACGCTTATATACTCCGTTCTTACACATATATATTCAGTTCTTACACATATATATTCAGTTCTTTCACATATATATTGAGTTCTTACACATATATATTCAGTTCTTACACATATATATTCAGTTCTTACACATATATATTCCGTTCTTACGCATATATATTCAGTTCTTACGCATATATTCAGTTCTTAAACATATATATTCAGTTCTTACACATATATATTCAGTTCATACACATATATATTTCGTTCTTACGCATATATATTGAGTTCTTACACATATATATTGAGTTCTTACACATATATATTCAGTTCTTACACATATATTTTCAGTTCTTACTCATATATAATCCGTTATTACGCATATATATTCCGTTCTTACACATATATATTCCGTTCTTACACATATATATTCAGTTCTTACACATATATATTCAGTTCTTACACATATATATTCAGTTCTTACACATATATATTCAGTTCTTACGCATATATATTCCGTTCTTACGCATATATATTCCGTTTTTACGCCTATATTCAGTTCTTACGCATTTATTCAGTTCTTACGCATATATACTCCGTTCTTACACATATATATTCAGTTCTTACATATATATATTCAGTTCTTACAAATATTTAATCCGTTCTTACGCATATATATTCAGTTCTTACACATATATATTCAGTTCTTACGCATATATATTCAGTTCTTACACATATATATTCCATTCTTACGCATATATATTCCGTTCTTACACATATATATTCAGTTCCTACACATATATATTCCGTTCTTACGCATATATATTCAGTTATTACACATATATATTCAGTTCTTACACATATATATTCAGTTCTTACACATATATATTTAGTTCTTACACATATATATTCAGTTCTTACACATATATATTCAGTTCTTACACATATATATTCAGTTCTTACACATATATATTCAGTTCTTACATATATATATTCCGTTTTTACGCATATATTCAGTTCTTACGCTTATATTCTCCGTTCTTACACATATATATTTCGTTCTTACACATATATATTCAGTTCTTACACATATATATTCAGTTCTTACACATATATATTCAGTTCTTACGCATATATATTCCGTTCTTACGCATATATATTCCGTTCTTACGCACATATATTCCGTTCTTACGCATATATATTCAGTTCTTACGCATATATTCAGTTATTACGCATATATATTCAGTTCTTACACATATATATTCAGTTCTTACGCATATATATTCAGTTCTTACACATATATATATTCCATTCTTACGCATATATATTCCGTTCTTACACATATATATTCAGTTCTTACACATATATATTCAGTTCTTACACATATATATATTCAGTTCTTACACATATATATTCAGTTCTTACACATATATATTCAGTTCTTAAACATATATATTCAGTTCTTACACATATATATTCAGTTCTAACACATATATATTCAGTTCTTACACATATATATTCCGTTCTTACGCATATATATTCAGTTCTTACAGATATATATTCAGTTCTTACACATATATATTCAGTTCTTACACATATATTTTCAGTTCTTACTCATATATATTCCGTTCTTACGCATATATATTCCGTTCTTACACATATATATTCAGTTTTTAAACATATATATTCAGTTCTTACACATATATATTCAGTTCTTACACATATATATTCAGTTCTTACACATATATATTCAGTTCTTACACATATATATTCAGCTCTTACACATATATATTCAGTTCTTACACATATATATTCTGTTCTTACACATATATATATAGTTCTTACACATATATATTCAGTTCTTACACATATATGTTCAGTTCTTACACATATATATTCAGTTCTTACACATATATATTCAGTTCTTACACATATATATTCAGTTCTTACGCATATATATTCCGTTCTTACGCATATATATTCCGTTCTTACGCACATATATTCCGTTCTTACGCATATATATTCAGTTCTTACACATATATATTCCGTGCTTACACATATATATTTAGTTCTTACACATATATATTCAGTTCTTACACATATATATTCAGTTCTTACACATATATAATCAGTTCTTACACATATATATTCAGTTCTTACAAATATATATTCAGTTCTATCGCATATATATTCAGTTCTTACGAATATATTCAGTTCTTACGCATATATATTCAGTTCTTACACATATATATTCAGTTCTTACACATATATATTCCGTTCTTACGCATATATATTCCGTTCTCACACATATATATTAAGTTCTTACACATATATATTCAGTTCTTACACATATATATTCAGTTCTTATACATATATATTCAGTTCTTACAAATATATATTCAGTTCTTACACATATATATTCAGTTCTTACAGATATATATTCCATTCTTACGCATATATATTCCGTTCTTACACATATATATTCAGTTCTTACACATATATATTCCGTTCTTACGCATATATATTCAGTTCTTACACATATATATTCAGTTCTTACACATATATATTCAGTTCTTACACATATATATTCAGTTCTTACACATATATTTTCAGTTCTTACTCATATATATTCCGTTCTTACGCATATATATTCCGTTCTTACACATATATATTCAGTTTTTACACATATATATTCAGTTCTTACACATATATATTCAGTTCTTACACATATATATTCTGTTCCTATCCATATATATTCCGTTCTTACGCATATATATTCCGTTCTTACGCATATATATTCCGTTTTTACGCATATATTCAGTTCTTACGCATATATTCAGTTCTTACGCATATATACTCCGTTCTTACACATATATATTCAGTTCTTACACATATATATTCAGTTCTTACACATATATATTGAGTTCTTATAAATATATATTCAGTTCTTACACATATATATTCAGTTCTTACACATATATATTCAGTTCTTACACATATATATTCAGTTCTTACACATATATATTCAGTTCTTACGCATTTATATTCCGTTCTTACGCATATACATTCCGTTCTTACGCACATATATTCCGTTCTTACGCATATATATTCAGTTCTTACACATATATATTCCGTTCTGACACATATATATTAAGTTCTTACACATATATATTCAGTTCTTACACTAAATATTCAGTTCTTACACATATATAATCAGTTCTTACACATATATATTCAGTTCTTACAAATATATATTCCGTTCTCACGCATATATATTCAGTTATTACGAATATATTCATTTCTTACGCATAGATATTCAGTTCTTACACATATATATTCAGTTCTTACACATATATATTCAGTTCTTACGCATATATATTCAGTTCTTACACATATATATTCAGTTCTTACGCATAAATATTCAGTTCTTACACATATATATTCAGTTCTTACACATATATATTCAGTTCTTAAACATATATATTCCGTTCTTACGCATATATATTCAGTTCTTACACATATATATTCAGTTCTTACACATATATATTCAGTTCTTACACATATATGTTCAGTTCTTACTGATATATATTCCGTTCTTACGCATATATATTCCGTTCTTACACATATATATTCAGTACTTACACATATATATTCAGTTCTTTTACATATATATTTAGTTCTTACACATATATATTCAGTTCTTACCCATATATATTCCGTTCTTACGCATATATGTTCCGTTCTTACGCATATATATTCCGTTTTTACGCATATATTCAGTTCTAACGCATATATTCAGTTCTTACGCATATATACTCCGTTCTTACACATATATATTCAGTTCTTACACATATATATTCAGTTCTTCAACATATATTCAGTTCTTACACATATATATTCAGTTCTTACACATATATTTTCAGTTCTTACTCATATATATTCCGTTCTTACACATATATATTCAGTACTTACACATATATATTCAGTTCTTACACATATATATTCAGTTCTTACACATATATATTCAGTTCTTACCCATATATATTCCGTTCTTACGCATATATATTCAGTTCTTACGCATATATTCAGTTCTTACGCATATATATTCAGTTCTTACACATATATATTCAGTTCTTATGCATATATATTCAGTTCTTACACATATATATTCCATTCTTACGCATATATATTCCGTTCTTACACATATATACTCAGTTCTTACACATATATATTCCGTTCTAACGCATATATATTCAGTTCTTACACATATATATTCAGTTCTTACACATATATATTCCGTTCTTACGCATATATATTAAGTTCTTACACATATATATTCAGTTCTTACACATATATATTGAGTACTTACACATATATATTCAGTTCTTACGCATTTATATTCCGTTCTTACACATATATATTCAGTTCTTACACATATATATTCCGTTCTTACGCATATATATTCAGTTCTTACACATATATATTCAGTTCTTACACATATATATTCAGTTCTTACACATATATTTTCAGTTCTTACTCATATATATTCCGTTCTTACGCATATATATTCCGTTTTTACACATATATATTCAGTTCTTACACATATATATTCAGTTCTTACACATATATATTCAGTTCTTACACATATATATTCAGTTCTTACCCATATATATTCCGTTCTTACGCATTCCGTTTTTAGGCATATATTCAGTTCTTACGCATATATTCAGTTCTTACGCATATATACTCCGTTCTTACACATATATATATTCAGTTCTTACACATATATATTCAGTTCTTACACATATATATTGAGTTCTTACACATATATATTCAGCTCTTACACATATATATTCAGTTCTTACACATATATATTCAGTTCTTACACATATATATTCCGTTCTTACGCATATATATTCAGTTCTTACGCATATATTTTCAGTTCTTACTCATATATATTCCGTTCTTACGCATATATATTCCGTTCTTACACATATATATTCAGTTTTTACACATATATATTCAGTTCTTACACATATATATTCAGTTCTTACACATATATATTCAGTTCTTACACATATATATTCAGTTCTTACACATATATATTCAGCTCTTACACATATATATTCAGTTCTTACACATATATATTCAGTTCTCACACATATATATTCAGTTCTTACACATATATATTCAGTTCTTACACATATATATTCAGTTCTTACACATATATATTCAGTTCTTACGCATATATATTCAGTTCTTACGCATATATATTCAGTTCTTACGCATATATATTCCGTTCTTACGCACATATATTCCGTTCTTACGCATATATATTCAGTTCTTACACATATATATTCCGTGCTTACACATATATATTTAGTTCTTACACATATATATTCAGTTCTTACACATATGTATTCAGTTCTTACACATATATAATCAGTTCTTACACATATATATTCAGTTCTTATAAATATATATTCAGTTCTATCGCATATATATTCAGTTCTTACGAATATATTCAGTTCTTACGCATATATATTCAGTTCTTACACATATATATTCAGTTCTTACACATATATATTCAGTTCTTACGCATATATATTCAGTTCTTACACATATAAATTCAGTTCTTACACATATATATTCAGTTCTTACACTTATATATTCAGTTCTTACACATATATATTCCGTTCTTACGCATATATATTCAGTTCTTACTCATATTTATTCTGTTCTTACGCATATATATTCAGTTCTTACAGATATATATTCCATTCTTACGCATATATATTCCGTTCTTACACATATATATTCAGTTCTTACAAATATATATTCCGTTCTTACGCATATATATTCAGTTCTTACACATATATATTCCGTTCTTACGCATATATATTCCGTTCTTACACATATATATGCAGTTTTTACACATATATATTCAGTTCTTACACATATATATTCAGTTCTTACACATATAGTCTGTTCTTACCCATATATATTCCGTTCTTACGCATATATATTCCGTTCTTACGCATATATATTCCGTTTTTACGCATATATTCAGTTCTTAAGCATTTATTCAGTTCTTACGCATATATACTCCGTTCTTACACATATATATTCAGTTCTTACACATATATATTCAGTTCTTACACATATATATTGAGTTCTTATAAATATATATTCAGTTCTTACACATATATAATCAGTTCTTACACATATATATTCAGTTCTTACACATATATATTCAGTTCTTACACATATATATTCAGTTCTTACGCATATATATTCCGTTCTTACGCATATATATTCCGTTCTTACGCACATATATTCCGTTCTTACGCATATATATTCCGTTCTTACGCATATATATTCCGTTCTTACGCATATATATTCCGTTCTTTCGCATATATATTCAGTTCTTACGCATATATTCAGTTCTTACGCATATATATTCAGTTCTTACACATATATATTCAGTTCTTATGCATATATATTCAGTTCTTACACATATATATTCAGTTCTTACGCATATATATTCAGTTCTTACACATATATATTCAGTTCTTACACATATATATTCAGTTCTTACACATATATATTCAGTTCTTACACATATATATTCAGTTCTTACACATATATATTCAGTTCTTACACATATATATTCAGTTCTTACACATATATATTCAGTTCTTACACATATATATTCAGCTCTTACACATATATATTCAGTTCTTACACATATATATTCAGTTCTTACACATATATATTCAGTTCTTACACATATATATTCAGTTCTTACACATATATATTCAGTTCTTACACATATATATTCAGTTCTTACGCATATATATTCCGTTCTTACGCATATATATTCCGTTCTTACGCACATATATTCCGTTCTTACGCATATATATTCAGTTCTTACACATATATATTCCGTGCTTACACATATATATTTAGTTCTTACACATATATATTCAGTTCTTACACATATATATTCAGTTCTTACACATATATAATCAGTTCTTACACATATATATTCAGTTCTTACAAATATATATTCAGTTCTATCGCATATATATTGAGTTCTTACGAATATATTCAGTTCTTACGCATATATATTCAGTTCTTACACATATATATTCAGTTCTTACACATATATATTCAGTTTTTACGCATATATATTCAGTTCTTACACATATATATTCAGTTCTTACACATATATATTCAGTTCTTACACTTATATATGCAGTTCTTACACATATATATTCAGTTCTTACACATATATATTCAGTTCTTACACATATTTATTCTGTTCTTACGCATATATATTCAGTTCTTACAGATATATATTCCATTCTTACGCATATATATTCCGTTCTTACACATATATATTCAGTTCTTACAAATATATATTCCGTTCTTACGCATATATATTCAGTTCTTACACATATATATTCAGTTCTTACACATATATATTCAGTTCTTACACATATATTTTCAGTTCTTACACATATATATTCCGTTCTTACGCATATATATTTCGTTCTTACACATATATATTCAGTTCTTACACATATATATTCAGTTCTTACACATATATATTCTGTTCTTACCCATATATATTCCGTTCTTACGCATATATATTCCGTTCTTACGCATATATATTCCGTTTTTACGCATATATTCAGTTCTTACGCATATATTCAGTTCTTACGCATATATACTCCGTTCTTACACATATATATTCAGTTCTTACACATATATATTCAGTTCTTACACATATATATTGAGTTCTTATAAATATATATTCAGTTCTTACACATATATAATCAGTTCTTACACATATATATTCAGTTCTTACACATATATATTCAGTTCTTACACATATATATTCAGTTCTTACGCATATATATTCCGTTCTTACGCATATATATTCCGTTCTTACGCACATATATTCCGTTCTTACGCATATATATTCCGTTCTTACGCATATATATTCAGTTCTTACGCATATATTCAGTTCTTACGCATATATATTCAGTTCTTACACATATATATTCAGTTCTTATGCATATATATTCAGTTCTTACACATATATATTCAGTTCTTACGCATATATATTCAGTTCTTACGCATATATATTCAGTTCTTACACATATATATTCAGTTCTTACACATATATATTCAGTTCTTACACATATATATTCCGTTCTTACGCATATATATTCAGTTCTTACACATATATATTCTGTTCTTACGCATATATATTCCATTCTTACAGATATATATTCCATTCTTACGCATATATATTCCGTTCTTACACATATATATTCAGTTCTTACAAATATATATTCCGTTCTTACGCATATATATTCAGTTCTTACACATATATATTCAGTTCTTACACATATATATTCAGTTCTTACACATATATATTCAGTTCTTACACATATATTTTCAGTTCTTACTCAAATATATTCCGTTCTTACGCATATATATTCCGTTCTTACACATATATATTCAGTTTTTACACATATATATTTAGTTCTTACACATATATATTCAGTTCTTACACATATATATTCTGTTCTTACCCATATATATTCCGTTCTTACGCATATATATTCAGTTCTTACGCATATATATTCAGTTCTTACTCATATATATTCCGTTCTTACGCATATATATTCAGTTCTTACGCATATATTCAGTTCTTACGCATATATACTCCGTTCTTACACATATATATTCAGTTCTTACACATATATATTCAGTTCTTACACATATATATTGAGTTCTTATAAATATATATTCAGTTCTTACACATATATATTCAGTTCTTACACATATATATTCAGTTCTTACACATATATATTCAGTTCTTACACATATATATTCAGTTCTTACGCATATATATTCCGTTCTTACACATATATATTCAGTTCTTATGCATATATATTCAGTTCTTACACATATATATTCAGTTCTTACGCATATATATTCAGTTCTTACACATATATATTCAGTTCTTACACATATATATTCAGTTCTTACACATATATATTCAGTTCTTACACATATATATTCCGTTCTTACGCATATATATTCAGTTCTTACAGATATATATTCAGTTCTTACACATATATATTCAGTTCTTACACATATATATTCAGTTCTTACACATATATAATCAGTTCTTACACATATATATTCAGTTCTTACAAATATATATTCAGTTCTATCGCATATATATTCAGTTCTTACGAATATATTCAGTTCTTACGCATATATATTCAGTTCTTACACATATATATTCAGTTCTTACACATATATATTCAGTTCTTACACATATATATTCAGTTCTTACACATATATATTCAGTTCTTACACTTATATATTCAGTTCTTACACATATATATTCCGTTCTTACGCATATATATTCAGTTCTTACACATATATATTCAGTTTTACACATATATATTCATTCTTACACATATATATTCAGTTCTTACACATATATATTCTTTCTTACCCTATATATTCCTTCTTACGCATATTATTCAGTTCTTACGCATATATATTCAGTTCTTACTCATATATATTCAGTTCTTACGCATATATATTCAGTTCTTACGCATATATATCAGTTCTTACGCATATATATCCGTTCTTACACATATATATTCAGTTCTTACACATTATATTCAGTTCTTACAATTATATATTGAGTTCTTATAAATATATATTCAGTTCTTACACATATATATTCAGTTCTTACACATATATTCAGTTCTTACACATATATATTCAGTTCTTACACATATATATTCAGTTCTTACGCATATATATTCCGTTCTTACGCATATATATTCCGTTCTTACGCACATATATTTCGTTCTTACGCATATATATTCAGTTCTTACACATATATATTAAGTTCTTACACATATATATTAGTTCTTACACATATATTCAGTTCTTACACATATATATTCAGTTCTTACGCATATATATTCAGTTCTTACACATATATATTCAGTTCTTACACATATATATTCAGTTCTTACACATATATTCAGTTCTTACACATATGTAATTCAGTTCTTACACATATATTTTCAGTTCTTACTCATATATATTCCGTTCTTACGCATATATATTCCGTTCTTACACATATATATTCAGTACTGACACATATATATTCAGTTCTTACACATATATATTCAGTTCTTACACATATATATTCAGTTCTTACCCATATATATTCCGTTCTTACGCATATATATCAGTTCTTACGCATATATTCAGTCTTACGCATATATATTCAGTTCTTACACATATATATTCAGTTCTTATGCATATATATTCAGTTCTTACACATATAATATTCCATCTTTCGCATATATATTCCGTTCTTACACATATATATTCAGTTCTTACACATATATATCCAGTTCTTACGCATATATATTCAGTTCTTACACATATATATTCAGTTCTTACACATATATATTCCGTTCTTACGCATATATATTAAGTTCTTACACATATATATTCCAGTTCTTACACATATATATTGAGTTCTTACACATATATATTCAGTTCTTACGCCATATATATTCAGTTCTTACAGATATATATTCCATCTTACGCATATATATTCCGTTCTTACACATATATATTCAGTTCTTACACATATATATTCCGTTCTTACGCATATATATTCAGTTCTTACACATATATATTCAGTTCTTACACATATATATCAGTTCTTACACATATATTTTCAGTTTTTACTCATATATATTCCGTTCTTACGCATATATATCCGTTTTTTACACATATATATTCAGTTCTTACACATATATATTCAGTTCTTACACATTATATATTCAGTTCTTACACATATATATTCAGTTCTTACCCATATATATTCCGTTCTTACGCATTCCGTTTTAGGCATATATTCAGTTCTTACGCATATATTCAGTCTTACGCATATATACTCCGTTCTACACATATATATTCAGTTCTTACACATATATATTCAGTTTCTTACACATATATATTGACTTCTTACACATATAATATTCAGCTCTTACACATATATATTCAGTTCTTACACATATATATCAGTCTCTTACACATATATATTCCGTTCTTACGCATATATATTCAGTTCTTACGCATATATTCAGTTCTTACGCATAATATTTCAGTTCTTACACATATATATTCAGTTCTTACGCATATATATTCAGTTCTTACACATATATATTCCGTTCTTACACATATATATTCTAGTTCTTACACATATATATTCAGTTCTTATCACGTATATATTCAGTTCTTACACATATATATTCAGTTCTTACAAATATATATTCAGTTCTTACACATATATATTCAGTTCTTACACATATATATTCCGTTCTTAGGCATATATATTCAGTTCTTACAGATATATATTCAGTTCTTTACACATATATATTCAGTTCTTACACATATATTTTCAGTTCTTACTCATATATATTCCGTTCTTACGCATATATATTCCGTTCCTTACACATATATATTCAGTTCTTACACATATATATTCAGTTCTTACACAATATAATATATTCCAGTTCTTACACAAGTATATATTCAGTTCTTACACATATATATTCAGTTCTTACACATATATATTCAGTTCTTACACATATATATTCAGTTCTTACACATATATATTCAGTTCTTATACATATATATTCAGTTCTTACACAATATATATTCAGTTCTTACACATATATTTTCAAGTTCTTACACATATATATTCAGTTCTTACACATATATATTCAGCTCTTAACGCATATATATTCCGTTCTTACGCATATATAATCCGTTCTTACGCACATATATTCCATTCTTACGCATATATATTCAGTTCTTACACATATATATTCCGTTCTTACACATATATATCAGTTCTTACACATATATAATCAGTTCTTACACATATATAATTTCAAGTTTTTACAAATATATATTCAGTTCTTACGCATATATATTCAGTTCTTACGAATATATTCAGTTCTTACGCATATATATTCAGTTCTTACACATATATATTCAGTTCTTACACATATATATTCAGTTCTTACGCATATATATTCAGTTCTTACACATATATATTTAGTTCTTACACATATATATTCAGTTCTTACACTTATATATTCAGTTCTAACACATATATATTCCGTTCTTACGCATATATATTCAGTTCTTACACATATATATTCAGCTCTTACACATATATATTCAGTCTTTACACATATATGTTCAGTTCTTACTCATATATATTTCGTTCTTACGCATCATATATTCCGTTCTTACACATATATATTCAGTTCTTACACATATATATCCAGTTCTACACATGTATTCAGTTCTTACCCATATATATTCCGTTCTTACGCATATATATTTCAGTTCTTACGCATATATATTCCGTTTTTACGCATATAGTTCAGTTCTTACGCATATATTCAGTCTTACGCATATATACTCCGTTCTTACACATATATATTCAGTTCTTACGCATATATATTCAGTTCCTTACACACTATATATTCAGTTCTTACACATATATATTCAGTTCTTACACATATATATCAGTTCTTACACATAGATATTCAGTTCTTACACATATATATTCATGTTCTTACACATATATATTCAGTTTCTTACACATATATAATTCAGTTCTTACACATATATATTCAGTTCCTACGCATATATATTCAATTCTTACACATATATATTTCGTTCTTACACATATATATTCAGTTCTTACACATATATATTCAGTTCTAACATCATATATATCAGTTCTTTACACATATATATTCAGTTCTTACACATATATATTTAGTTCTTACGCATTTTTATTCCGTTCTTACGCATATATATTCCGTTCTTACGCACATATATTCCGTTCTTACGCATATATATTCAGTTCTTACACATATATATTCCGTTCTTACACATATATTTCAGTTCTTACACAATTATATAATCAGTTCATACACATATATATTCAGTTTTTACAAATATATATTCAGTTCTTACGCATATATATTCAGTTCTTACGATATATTCAGTTC
>JAWPHD010019442.1:0-35654 GCA_037043455.1 Cyrtodaria siliqua | reverse complement strand
ATTCAACCCGCTCCCTTAAACCGCCTGCCCACCCATTTCCCTAAACACCCTGCCCACCACTAAAACAATGCATAATTGTATGCTGTGATTATTATTATTATAATCACAACATTTTGCCAAGTCTCCTGGACATAAATTGTCTCGCGAGATTTAGAATTATAACCCACACAGCTAAATATAATCACAACATTTTGCCAAGTCTCCCGGACATAAATTGTCTCGCGAGATTTAGAATTATAACACACACAGCTAAACATGCAGTAGGAACGCCAGCCCTATGGCGGATGAATATTTATCAAACACGGTCACGTGATAAAATCGATACCAGTCTGACATTTTCGGAGAAATTGACACTGATCAAATGTATACACCTCACATATATAAACTCCGATTGTGACAAAAAAACGCAAACATGGATCGTAGGCAAAGTATTAATATTCACAAACTACACTGATCGGACATAATTGTTATAAACGTTATGTTATTCCCGTTAATAGGTAAAGGTATTTTTAAGCGGCACGAATTTAATTGATTTTTATGTTGTAGTTGTTGAAAACGCACTTTTTAAACCAAATGCATTTATTTCGTCAATTTAAAAGCTAGAATAAAACCAGATATATGTACATGCAGATAAATTTCTCCTCGATATGCATGTTTGTTTTTTTAAAAAACCCGGAGAAAATCACCTTTTTTTCACCAAATTAACTAACATCACTATCCGCCCCTACGACGACAAATTGCATGTACATTTATAAACGCGACCAGGTACACACAAACTGCAGTAATTTTATGAAATGAAAACACATATCAAAATTGTTTGTGTCAGTGCATTTCAGATTAAATTTCTGATCTCAGCATCGTTGAGATTTATGCCGAGGAGTCCAATTTATTTTGTGACGTTAAAAAGGATAATAGTAGGTCTGGAATAGAAAACAACATGGCACAAATGTGCGTTGCAAAATAAATTTTCTCTGTCAGTAAAAACTGTCAGAAAAATGGCGATGTTTTTTTCAATTAGAATTAAAAAAACTTCATGAAAATGTTCATTGACATGTCGCCTATTTAAAAAAAAAAATTATGCGAATCGGAAAAAAATCACCTTTTTTTTCACCAAATTAACTTTTTTCACCGTAAGCGCTAAAATATGCCTGATATCTGCGTTCGAATTTTAAGTTTACACGGAAAGGTGTATTCAAATTAAAATTGTGGAAATATGAAATAAGGGATGAGAAGAAACAGTTCAGCAATGTTCAGTATTTGCTATAGTATCAAAGTAGTATTTTCATAACATTTTTTAGGGATACCATTAGGCTATTCCTCACCTCTTTACCCCCTCCCCCTCCACCTGTCATACATATAAAGTTGTATACGTTGCGGAAAAACTACTTATTAAAGAAATTGTATTCATTTTGACAATTTAAAAGCGAGCATAAAGAAATGGCATTATCGAGTCTCTTGTATCGATATGTACAATTTCAATAAAGTCGGTGAGATGTACCCTTTGTTTCACAAAATTAACTAACATGACCGTCCAACTCAAAAACGGCAACATTCTATTTCCTTAAAGAAATGCAAATGCAAATGGTAAACAAGAAATGAAATAATTTGATTATTTAAAATACATGTGTCAGAGCATTTCAGACTAATTCTGTTATCCAATTATGTTCTAGGTTTATGTTAGAGTAATAAACAAAATAGCAAAGGTACGTTGGTAAATTAAATCATAATGGTGGCAATATCCGTTGCGGAGTTAATTTTCTGAATACGAACAAATAGCGAAAAACTGAAACTAACAGCGAGAATGTATTTTTGTTTCTAAAAGTGTTCATTGAAATGCTTGCTATTGAAAAAGACTATAATAAAGGAATACGTTTTTTTCCCCACCAAATTAACTAAAAACACCATACTCGCTGAAATATGCCGGATCTTCATTTAAAATTAATGTTCATACGGGAAGGTATATTGATATTAAAAGTGTGGAATTATTATTTATAACATATAAACTTATTTTAAAATTGCTCAGCATTTGTTATATTACTGAAGTAATGTGTTAACAGCATTTCGGAGGGAAACCATTACGCTACTATACTCCACCCCAATCACCCCACCCACCCCGCAACACATGACACACACACATCTTTCGGAAAATGCACTGTATTTATTTTGGCTATTTAAAAGCGAGAATAAAACATTTGTAAGTACATATATAGATATTTATCATGTATAGATATAAAGAAGTTTAAAAACGCGGAGAAAAGTGCTTAAGTTTCGCCAAATTAACTAATCACCGTCAGTCCCAAAGACGGCACGCATTCATGCGACCAGGAACATGAGAACTCATATAACTACATGTATATATATATGATTAAAATGTTTTTGCCAGTGCATTACTATGGAAAGCCGTAGGTGACCCTGTGATTATAATTATTTTTTACTATATGTTTAACTGAATTATTATAGTCCCCACATTTCTACCATTTTGTACGTGTTATCATTATTATCAAAATCCATACATTTTTAGCAGTCTTAAAAAATGTATACATTCTGAAAATGTTAACATTTTTATTATAATCACCACATTTCTACCATTTTGTACGGGTTATCATTATTATCAAAATCCATACATTTTTAGCTCTCTGAAAAAATGTATACATTCTGAAAATGTTAACATTCTGAAAATCGATACATGTTTAGCTGTGTGTGTTATAATTCTAAATCCCGCGCGACAATTTATGTCCGGGAGACTTGGCAAAATGTTGTGCTCTGAAAATGTATACATTTTTAACTGCGCCCTCTTCGCTATTATTTTCAATCTGAATTTACCGGACGCGTGAACTGCAAAATGTTAAGCGCCTCAGATGATCAAGAAGAATAGTTACCATATATGGGCGCGGGCGTTTACATACGCGTACAATTTATATCTTGAACGGGTTTAATTAATTAAAAGCTGAAGGTAAGAACAAATGGTTTTAAAATGAAATAATATTATATATTTATTATGCAAACAGTTAAAAAATTGGATCAAAGAACGATGTGTCATGTATTAAACCTTCGTTATTTACTTATTAGCACATGCTAGCAGCAGTGGATGGGTGGGGTACTATTAGTAAATACTCTCGCTTCTTGTAATACTAAGGATTAGAGTAATTAAGTGAGTCAATCTGCTGTTCTTTGTCATACTAGAAAGGAGGCGTATGTATTGTATTTGTATATTGAGTTGTCAGTGGAATGGTCTACCTAACCCCAGCTAGATATCCCAGTCTTCCACGGGGCATTTAAGAGCATATTCCCCCATATCCCTTAATTCTAAAATCTAATTCCCCCTACTCTTTAATTGACTTCACCCCCTTGATATTTCTGCCCTGTCCCTTAGAGATCCTTCTATCACCACGGGCAATGCACCTCTGAATTTTCATTAGCGTGGGCGTTATACTTTCAGAGATATCATGGGGAATGCGTATATCCATATGACGTCATTGTAATCGTGAACTTGACATATTGATTGCAAAAGCAGTAAGGTTCATCCTCTCATCAAGGGCGATGCACCTTAGTATTTTCATAGCCAACATGGGTATTATAATTCCAGAGTTATCGTGCTGAATGCGTTTGTTTATATTAGGTCATGGCCACATTGAAGCAATAGGGTCTTTCCATCATCAATGGCACTGAACCTAGTAAGTAGTTTCATAAACATATGTGTTATACTTCTGGATTTATCGTGTGTCAAGTGTATGTCGATACGATGTCATGGCGAACTTGAACTTTGGCGTACTAACCCCAACAGCAATAAGGTTCCTGTTATCACCAAGAGCAGTGGACTTTTTAAGTTTCTTGAGTGCGGGTCTTATACTTCCAGGGTTATCGCACGGAATCATGCCCACATGATATAATGGCGACCATGAACTGTGACATTCCGAAACAATAGGCTCATCTCTCTGTGACAATGTATCCATGACGTGTCATGAGCGTGTTTTATATTTCCATATAAAGTAATGGAAACCTTGACCGTTGATATCTGAGCCGCACCACACCAAGACACATGCACGCACGCACGCACACACACACACACACACACACATCAATAGGCAAATACATATTGAAGACCGACCGAGAAGTTATACGAAAAAAAAAGCGTTTTGTACTTTTTGAATCACCTTTGCGTTGTACTACTTGTTGGAGTGACTGTATTCTGTGAATGCTACTCTTCCTGTCGGACCTATAACATTTTCTTTCTTTAAACATTCAAAGTTGCCTTGTCAAGTGGCCTACAGACCCCAAATCAAATCAATAGAGAGCACTGTCTAACCAACATATTTTGTTCGGTTGTCAAAGGTATGCCAACCTACAACATTAGACTACCTTAAATAATTGTAATATTAAAACTTCAGCATTTTTGTTTTTTTTGCGCAGTAGATATTTTAATATCCCAATGACAGTGATTCACGTCAAAGCTTAATATTCTATTTACAAACTTATTTTACCTGAAACGTTCTTTACATCATGGTGAAGATAACATCTTAAAATCTTAATGGTAACTTAATTTTATTACTAACATCTGAATATCAAGAGTCAGCATAGCGAAATTGTATATTTTGGATCATAACCTTGTTTTGATATATATTAATATTTTGCAAATGATTACTTAAAAATCAGATTAAAATCTATTTATAGACTTTCGAGAAATGAAATTCGGTTAGTTTGCAGTGATTTAATTGATGCGTATTTTAAGTGGGTTACACAACATTATATTACCTATTAATTTTGCCCTGTTTGTTAGAGAATATAACCTGGCGCTGATATCTCGTTTTATTGAGATGACAATAGGGTACGAGTGACGTTTGGTGCACCCTAGAACCGGGTTTAAACACCAGCGGTCCTTTTTGCCACTGACCGTTCCAAGGCGGTAGCCCTAGAGTCAACCCTTTTATGTTTGTCTTTTATTCGTATTTGTATTTATTGTTTGTTCTATACGTTGGTTGTCTGTGGTCCTTGAATGATACATTTCCTGATCCATCTTTATATCTACTATTTTTTTGCATAATCTGAATATCCATGCTAAATAAAATGATACTGTTTCATCAAGCAGAATGTAAAAAGACAACTTTTTTAAAAATAAAAAACACACTATATTTTGGTTAAACATTAAACATCATACTATAATTCATTAACCAGTATATGCCGATAACATGAAGACGTCACCACCCGTTACAAAACAACCGAATTACGGTAAACGTAACAAAATATGTACGCCCATACAAACTGCACGCAACCATCGTGTGACGTGCATGTGCGTAGGTGATTAATTAGACGATAGGATGTCTACTATTATTAAAAGAAAACAAATAAGTAGGTAAAAAGTAAGGAATTGCAAATAATATAAACTAAGACATACTCAACGATGTAATTGAAGCCTTTAATGACACCTCTCTTTATCCGGATGACTTATACAACATTGATAATCCTTTCTTTTCTACTATGGTTAATACTATCTATCCCAAAGAACTTCAACTCAACAAAGCTAATATTTGATATACTATCGCTTCTTTTCTTGATTTACATCTCCCTATTAAAACGAAGAAATAATAAGTAAACTATATGACCAGAGAGCTGATTTTAAAAATGTGATATTGCTAATTTTTCCCACTTAGATGGGAATGATTCCCGAGCTACTTCTTATGGAGTCTATGCTTCTCAACTTATTCATTTCTAGAGCTTGTAGTCGAGTTGAGGACTTTAATATCGTAATATGTGTATACCTAAAACGCTACTCCATCATGGCTACCGTTACCATAAACTTCGAAAACCCTTTGCACATTTGTATTATCGTAATCTTGATCTACTTTTAAAATATAAACCTAATTTAAGAACTCTTCTGTCTCAATGACTATCACAACCTGACTTATATGGTGATGTTATTTACAAACTTCGTAAGGTCCTTTTTCATAATCACTTTCATACAATCATTATTAAATTTGTTTAAAAGTTTATCAAAAGAGGTTATGACTATCATTTTGTAACGTACTACATATTTAGTGGCTAACCGATTTACAGTTCGCCACTATGCTTTCCTCTTTGATTGTGCGATGACCGGACAGCTTATCGACCCTATGATGACGTCTGAATAAATCCATATAGGACATTAGCTTTTGATATTTGTCTTTAACCTTGTCTTGTCGTACCCTTAACGGTTTGTTCTCTTGTTGCACTGGCTTCTGCCAAGTCAAGTCACAGCAGCATTAATAGGCAATATAAGTAAAACACATTATATGATCATGTATAATTATATGTTCTCTTGTTGCACTGGCTTCTGCCAAGTCAAGTCAATGGCTTTCTAGGCTTTGTTTTTTATATTGTGTATAATTATACATGATCATATGATGTGTTTTACTTATATTGCCTATTAATGCTGCTGTGTTTTAGGGAATATAGCCTGGCGGGATTTATTTATTTATTTACTAAGTCCAGTTCATTGGGATGACAATATGGTACGAGTGATGTTTGGAGCACCCTAGAACCTGGTTTAAACCCCCAGCGGCCTTTTCTGCCTCTGGCCTTTCCAAGGCGGTAGCCCTATTGTCAACCCTCTTATGTTTGTGATGTCATATCTTGCCTTTTATTCATCTTTATAGTTGTTGTTTGTTTCTCTGTGTGTTGTGGTTGACTATCGTCCTTGAATACTTCATTTCCTGTTTGATTTGTATATCGACTTTTATAATTTGCATGAAAATGAGACAAAATGAATGATTAACTATCCAGATCAATTATGGTGTGCGAATTTCTGTTGAAGCTTACATATAATAACCACTGTTATATAACTTATCTAATTGGCACCATAACATGAACGAAATGAGATTAAGCAATTTATTTCAAATATCAGATATGTTTCCCTAAAAACACTAATATGCGAACTACGTCATAATTATAATGTATATCCGAAAATGGATATTTTCTCTCAACTCTTATGAATGCATGTCACGCATTTCAGGATTATTTAAAAAAAAATGGCTGTGTCCTTTTATGTTTGATTTATTAGTATAAAAATGCAATTTTGGAGGAAAATGTAAAATGGTAATGTGAAAAGATATTAAAATGCGTCATAGTGAAAGATGAGAACTTTCCTTATTGCTTGGATGTCACAAATGTGTGTAATATTGGACTCCTAGTGTGGTGTCAAACTTGTTTTGAGGCAATATTCATTACGTCTGTGGGTTGCACTGCACCATCAATGAACATTTATTTTTACAGTTAATCTACAAACTATTTCATATGTTAAACATAAGGTATCGGCTATGGAAGTCGTTAATTAATAAATTATGATTGTCACCAATGCTCTAAACGTGTGACAAACGGTATAGTCAGGTCATCTATCCCGAAAATTGACCTCGTCGCTAGCGAATCGAAATCATCCTACATATTAGATTGAAATTCTTTCAAACTTAGCTAAATAAAAACATCAACCGTGAAAATCATGAAATAAGTCGTTATTGTCAAATATTTTAAATTTTTGACCCAGTTATAAAGTACTTACTTAAAGTCTCGATTACCCCCATCGTTAATCGAAGATTCTGGGTGTTCTACACAGACGAGATGTACTCAGTAATCGCTTGACGGGAATCAATGAAATTTGTCACAATAATTGAATGTGAATGTGATGCATGCACATACGTGTGTCTTCCATTCAGTATGGCCGCATCAATCATTATGACCGCAATTAACGAAAACATAGGAAACTCGAAGACATTTCATACATTTTAGCCAAGAAGTAATTGTCCACTTAAATAAAAATGTCATATATGTGCCTTTGTCAGACCTTCGGTTGGCTTCATCTTTGGCTGCAACTGCAGTGGTTCTTAAGTACAATTCTGGATTTTTTCTGAGAGGTATACATAATTATGTATTGTATATTTTTCGCTAATTTCACTAGATGAAAATCCCTTTTCAGAATGTATTACTGTTAGCGACTTCCTTTTGATAGTGATGTACTTTCATTTACATGTTATGTCTATTTGGCCGCTGAAGACAGGGAAAATATGAAGAATGTATACTTTATTCATTTTTCTGTTAAGATTAAATATATTTGACCCTACGACAAACACGTAAAATGACTTTAGCTAACCAGTAGTCTATATTGCCTACTGACCAGTAGTGAGTAAAGTGGGGGTATAGGGTCACCTTTTTTTTTCAAAGTAAACATGAAAATCACTCAAATATGTAAGGGGGGACTCTATCATAATTTGATAAAAAAGAGACATTTTTGAACAAAAAAAAAGTGGAAGGGGGGACCCTACCCCATTTTCTCATTTGTAATACAGACGTTTTGAAAAAAAAGAGTGGAAGGGGGGACCCTACCAGATTTTCTCATTTGTAATACAGACGTTTTGAAAGAAAAAAGAGTGGAAGGGTGAACTCTTGCATATTGTAGCAGTTTTTTCATACTTTTTGGAAAAAAAACTATACTGATACCCTCACTATATATTCTACTCAATCATAAAAACCATCAAAAAAAATATTTTGCCATCGAGTAAAGTCTGACGGAACAAGATAGTCGTCATCACGATCCAAAACGGCATCAACTCCGGGTCTAGTCTCGGCAGTTAAACAAAATCAGACGGAGCAAAGCAATCATCCTCATCATCACTATACATATCACACTCGATCATGGCACTCAAAATGGGGTTCTGGTAATGTTTGTGGAGCTACGTATTGAAATATCGCCCAGTCAGAGATATCGAAATATCAGGGATGCTGAAATAGCATCAAATCAAGAATACTGAGACATCACAGAGTCAAGAATACTGGAACAGCATCGGATCAAGAATACTGAGATATCACAGAATCAAGAATACTGAAACAGAATCGAATCAATCATACCGGGAAATCACAGAATCAAGAATACTGAGATATCATCAAATCAAGAATACTGAACTCGGAGCAAACCGGAGATATTGAGATATCACCAAACCAGAGATCTCGGATATCATCAAATCAAGAATACTGAGATATCACAGAATCAAGAATACCGAGATATCACAGAATCAAGAATACTGAGATATCATCAAATCAAGAATACTGAACTTGCAGCTAACCAGAGATATTGAGATGTCATCAAATCAAGAATACTGAGATATCACAGAATCAAGAATACTGGAACAGCATCGAATCAAGAATACTGAGATATCACAGAATCAAGAATACCTGAACAGCATCAAATCAAGAATATTGAGATATCACAGAATCAAGAATACTGAACTTGCAGCAAACCAGAGAAACTGAAACAGCATCGAATCAAGAATACTGAAACAGCATCGAATCAAGAATACCGAGATATCACAGAATCAAGAATGCTGAAACAGCATCGAATCAAGCATGCTGGGATATCACGGAATCGAGAATACCGAAACAGCAGCAAATCAGAGATACTGAGATATCATCAAATCAGAGATATTGATAATTCATCACAGAATCAAGAATACTGAAATAGCATCGAATCAGGACTATTGAAATAGCATCGAATCAAGAATACTGATATATCATAGAATCAAGAATGCTGAAATATCACAGAATCAAGAACACTGGAACAGCATCAAGTCAAGAATACTGAGATATCGTAGAATCAAGAATACTGAGATTTCATTGAATCAAGAATACTGAGATATCATCAAATCAGAGATACTGAGATAGCATTGAATCAGAGATATTGGGAAATCATCAATTTAAGAATACCGAGATAGCAGCAAGTCAGAGATATTGAGATATCATCAAATCAAGAACTCTGAACTTGCAACAAACCAGAGATTTTGATATATCATCAAATCAAGCATACTCAAACAGTATCAAATCAAGAATGCTGAAATATCAGAGAATCAAGAATACTGAGATATCACAGAATTAAGAATATTGAGATTTCATAGAATCAAGAATACTGGAACAGCATCAAATCTAGAATACTGAGATAGCAGAAAATCATGAATACTGAAATAGTAACAAATCAGAGATCTCGCGGTATCATCAAATCATGAATACTGAAATAGCAGCAAATCAGGAATACTGAGACATCACAGAATCAAGAATACTGAAACAGCATCGAATCAAGAATACTGAAATAGTAGCAAACCAGAGATATTGAGAAATCATCAAACCAGAGATACTGAGATATCATCAAATCAAGAATACCGAGATATCGCAGAATCAAAAATACCGGAACAGCATAAAATCAAGAATACTGAGATATCATCAAATCAAGAATACTGGAACAGCATCAAATCAAGAATACTGAGATATCATCAAATCAAGAATACTGAGATATCATCAATCAAGAATACTGAACTTGTAGCAAACCAGAGATATTGAGATATCATCAAACCAGAGATATTGAAATATGATCAAATCAAGAATACTGAGATATCGCAGAATCAAGAATACTGGAACAGCATCAAATCAAGAATACCGAGATATCACAGAATCAAGAATAATGAAACTGCATCGAATCAAGCATGCTGAGATATCACGGAATCAAGAATTCTGAGATATCATAGAATTAAGCATGCTGAGATATCACAGAATCAAGAATACTCGAATAGCACCAAATCAAGGATACTGAGATATCTCAGAATCAAGAATACTGAAACAGCATTGAATCAAGCATGCTGAGATATTAGCAAACCAGAGATATTGAGAAATCATCAAACCAGAGATACTGAGATATCATCAAATCAAGAATACCGAGATATCGCAGAATCAAAAATACCGTAACAGCATAAAATCAAGAATACTGAGATATCATCAAATCAAGAATACTGGAACAGCATCAAATCAAGAATACTGAGATATCATCAAATCAAGAATACTGAGATATCATCAATCAAGAATATTGAACTTGTAGCATACCAGAAATATTGAGATGTCATCAAACCAGAGATATTGAGATATGATCAAATCAAGAATACTGAGATATCGCAGAATCAAGAATACTGGAACAGCATCAAATCAAGAATACCGAGATATCACAGAATCAAGAATACTAAAACTGCATCGAATCAAGCATGCTGAGATATCACGGAATCAAGAATTCTGAGATATCATAGAATCAAGCATGCTGAGATATCACAGAATCAAGAATACTAGAACAGCACCAAATCAAGCATACTGAGATATCTCAGAATCAAGAATACTGAAACAGTATCGAATCAAGCATGCTGAGCTATCTCAGAATCAATAATACTGAGATATCATCAAATCAGAGATACAGAGATAGCATTGAATCAGAGATATTGAGAAATCATCAAATCAAGAATACTGAGATAGTAGCAAATCCTGAATACTGAAATAGCAGCAAATCAAGAATACTGGGATATCATCAAATCGGAGATATTGAGATAGCACGGTATCCATCACAGAATCAAGAATACTGGAACAGCATCAAATCAAGAATACTGAGATATCACAGAATCAAGCATACTGAGATATCATAGAATCAAGAATACTGAGATATCACATAATAAAGTATATTGGGATATCATAAAATCAAGAATACTGAGATATCACAGAATCAAGCATACTGGAACAGCATCAAATCAAGTGTACTGAAATAGCAGCAAATCAAGAATACTGAGATATCATAGAATCAAGAATACTGAGATATCACAGAATCAATAATACTGGAACAGCATCAAATCAAGAATACTGAACTTGCAGCAAACCAGAGATATCGAGATATCATCAAATCAAGAATACTGAGATATCACATAATCAAGAATACTGGAACAGCATCAAATCAAGAATACTGTGATATCATCAAATCAAGAATGCTGAGAGTTCATCAAATCAAGAATACCGAGATATCATCATACCAAGAAAATCGAGAAAGCAGCAAATCAAGAATAATGAAATAGCAGCAGATCAAAAAAAAACTGAGATATCATCAAATCAAGAATACGGAGATATCAAAGAATCAAGAATACTGAGATATCATCAAATCAAGAATACTGAACTTGCGGCAAACCAGATATCATCAAATCAAGAATACTGTCATATCATCAAATCGAGCATGCTGAGATATCACATAATCAAGAATACTGGAACAGCATCAAATCAAGAATACTGAGATATCATCAAATCAAGAATATTGAGATATCATCAATTCAAGAATACTGAGATATCATCAAATCAGAGATACTGAGATATCATCAAATCAAGAATATTGAGATATCATCAAATCAGATATCTCAAGATATCATCAAATCAGAAATATTGAGAAAGCAGCAAATCAGTGATATTGAGATATCATCAAATCAAGAATACTGAGATATCATCAAATCAGGGATCTCGAGATATCATCAAATCAGAAATATTGAGATAGCAGCAAATCAGAGATACTGGGATATCATCAAATCAGAGATCTCAGGATATCATCAAATCAGAGATACTGGGATATCATCAAATCAGAGATCTCGGGATATCATCAAATCAGAAATATTGAGATATCATCGAATCAGAGATATTGGGATATCATCAAATCAGAGATCTCGGGATATCATCAAATCAGAAATATTGAGATATCATCGAATCAGAGATATTGGGATATCATCAAATCAGAGATCTCGGGATATCATCAAATCAGAAATATTGAGATATCATCGAATCAGAGATATTGGGATATCATCAAATCAATAATACTGAGATATCCTCAAATCAGAGATCTCGAGATATCATCAAATCAGAAATATTGAGATATCATCAAATCAAGAATACTGAGATATCATCAAATCAGAGATCTCGAGATATCATCAAATCAGAGATCTCGAGATATCATCAAATATGAAATATTGAGATATCATCAAATCAGAAATATTGAGATATCATCAAATCAAGAATACTGAGATATCATTAAATCAGAAATATTGAGATAGCAGCAAATCAAGAATACTTAAACAGCATCGAATCAAGAATACTGAGATATCATCAAATCAGAGATCTCGTGATAGCAGCAAATCAGAGATATTGAGATATCATCAAATCAATAATACTGGGATATCATCAAATCAGATATCTCGAGATATCATCAAATCAAGAACACTGGGATAGTAGCAAATCAGAGATCTGGAGATATCATCAAATCATGAATACAGAAATATCAGCAAATCAAGAATACCGGGATAGTAGCAAATCAGAGATCTGGAGATATCATCAAATCAAAAATACTGAGATATCATCAAATCAGGGATCTCGCGGTATCATCAAATCATGAATACTGAAATAGCAGCAAATCAGGAATACTGAGACATCACAGAATCAAGAATACTGAAACAGCATCGAATCAAGAATAATGAAATAGTAGCAAACCAGAGATATTGAGAAATCATCAAACCAGAGATACTGAGATATCATCAAATCAAGAATACCGAGATATCGCAGAATCAAAAATACCGGAGCAGCATAAAATCAAGAATACTGAGATATCATCAAATCAGAAATATTGAGATATCATCAAATCAAGAATACTGAGATATCATCAAATCAGAAATATTGAGATAGCAGCAAATCAAGAATACTGAAACAGCATCGAATCAAGAATACTGAGATATCATCAAATCAGAGATCTCGAGATATCATCAAATCGGAGATCTCGGGATAGCAGCAAATCAGAGATATTGAGATATCATCAAATCAAGAATACTGGGATATCATCAAATCAGATATCTCGAGATATCATCAAATCATGAATACAGAAATATCAGCAAATCAAGAATACTGAGATATCATCAAATCAAGAATACCGGAACAGCCTTGAATCAATAATACTGAGATATCACAGAGTCGAAAATATTATAACATCACAGTATCAAGGATATTGAAACATCACAGAATAAAAGATATTGGAACACCACAGAATCAAAGATATTGAAACATCACAGAATCGAGAATATCTAGTCGATATCTCGAGATCTCTGATTTGATGATATCTCAGTATTCTTGATTTGATGATATCTCAATATTTCTGATTTAATGATATCTCGAGATCTCTGATTTGATGATATCTCAGTATTCTTGATTTGATGATATCTCAATATTTCTGATTTGATGATATCTCGAGATCTCTGATTAGATGATATCTCGAGATCTCTGATTTGGTGATATCTCAGTATTCTTGATTTGATGATATCTCAATATTTCTGATTTGATGATATCTAGAGATCTCTGATTTGATGATATCTCAGTATTCTTGATTTGATTATATCCAAATATCTCTGATTTGATGATATCCCGAGATCTCTGATTTGATGATATCCCAGTATCTCTGATTTGATAATATCCCAAGATCTCTGATTTGATGATATCCCAGTATCTCTGATTTGCTGCTATCTCAATATTTCTGATTTAATGATATCTCGAGATCCCTGATTTGATGATATCTCAGTATTCTTGATTTGATGATATCTCAATATCACTGATTTGCTGCTTTCTCAATATTTCTGATTTGATAATATCTTGAGATATCTGATTTGATGATATCTCGAGATCCTTGATTTGATGATATCTCAGTATTCTTGATTTGATGATATCTCAATATCTCTGATTTGACGATATCTCAATATCTCTGATTTGCTGCTATCTCAATATCTCTGATTTGCTGCTATCTCGAGATCTCCGATTTGATGATATCCCAATATCCCTGATTTGATGATATCCCAGTATTCTTGATTTGATGATATCTTAATATTTCTGATTTGATGATATCTCAATATCTCTGATTTGCTGCCATCTCAATATTTCTGATTTGATGATATCTCGAGATATCTGATTTGACGATATCTCAATATCTCTGATTTGCTGCTATCGCAATATCTCTGATTTTCTGCTATCTCGAGATCTCCGATTTGATGATATCCCAATATCCCTGATTTGCTGCTATCTCAATATCTCTGATTTGCTGCTATCTCGAGATATCCGATTTGATGATATCCCAATATCCCTGATTTGATGATATTCCAGTATTCTTGATTTGATGATATCTTAATATTTCTGATTTGATGATATCTCAATATATCTGATATGCTGCTATCCCGAGATTTCGGATTTGATGATATCCCAATATCCATGATTTGATGATATCTCAATATTTCTGATTTGATGATATCCCAGTATCTCTGATTTGATGATATCTCGAGATCTCTGATTTGATGATATCTCAATATTTCCGATTTGATGATGTTCCGGTATTCATTATTCTGTGATATCTCAATACTCTTGATTCTATGATATCTCAGTATTCTTGATTCTTGATTCTGCCATACTCAGTATTCTTGATTTGATGCTGTTCCGGTATTCTTGATTCTGTGATATCTCAGCCTGATTGATTCTATGATATCTCAGTATTATTGATTCGATGCTATTTCAATAGTCTTGATCCGATGCTATTTCAGTAGTCTTGATTCTATGACGGATTCCGTGCTATCTCAATATCTCTGATTTGATGATATCCCAGTATCTCTGATTTGCTGCTATTTCAGTATCTCTGATTTGCTGCTATTTCAGTATCCCTGCTTTGATGATATCCCAGTATCTCTGACTTGATGACATCCCAGTATCTCTGATTTGCTGCCATTCCAGTATTCATGATTTGCTGCTATCCCAGTATCATTGATTTGATGACATCCCAGCATCCCTGATTTGATGATATCCCAGTATCTCTGATTTGATGATATCTCAGTATCTCTGATTTGCTGCTATTCCAGTATCCCTGATTTGATGACATCACAGCATCCCTGATTTGATGATATCCCAGTATCTCTGATTTGATGATATCTCAGTATCTCTGATTTGCTGCTATTCCAGTATCCCTGATTTGCTGATATTTCAGTATCTCTGATTTGCTGCTATTTCAGTATTCATGATTTGATGATATCTCGAGATCTCTGATTTGCTGCTATATCAGTATCTCTGATTTGCTGCTGTTCCAGTATCCCTGATTTGCTGAGATTTCAGTATCTCTGATTTGCTGCTATTTCAGTATTCATGATTTGATGATATCTCGAGATCTCTGATTTGCTGCTATTTCAGTATCTCTGATTTGCTGCTATTTCAGTATCTCTGATTTGATGATATCTCGAGATCTCTGATTTGATGATATCTCAATATTCTTGATTTGATGATATCTCGAGATCTCTGATTTGATGATATCTCAATATTCTTGATTTGATGATATCTCAGTATCTCTGATTTGATGATATCTCAATATTTTTGATTTAATGATATCTCAGTATCTCTGATTTGATGATATCTCAGTATCTCTGATTTGATGATATCTCAGTATCTCTGATTTGATGATATCTCAGTATCTCTGATTTGCTGCAACTTCAGTATTCTTGATTTGATGATATCTCGAGATCTCTGATTTGATGATATCTCAGTATTCTTGAATTGATGATATCTCAGTATCTCTGATTTGATGATATCTCAATATTTTTGATTTGATGATATCTCAGTATCTCTGATTTGATGATATCTCAGTATCTCTGATTTGATGATATCTCAGTATCTCTGATTTGATGATATCTCAGTATCTCTGATTTGCTGCAACTTCAGTATTCTTGATTTGATGATATCTCAGTATTCCTGATTTGATTATATCTCAGTGTCCCTGATTTGATGATATCTCAATATTCTTGATTTGATTATATCTCAGTATTCTTGATTTGATGCTGTTCCAGTATTCTTGATTATTATGTGATATCTCAGCATGCTCGATTTGATGATATGACGGTATTCTTGATTTGATGATATCTCTGGTTTGCCGCAAGTTCAGTATTCTTGATTTGATGATATCTCAGTATTCTTGATTTGGTGATATCTCAGTATTCTTGATTCTTTGATATCTCCGTATTCTTGATTTGATGATATCTCAGTTTTATTTGATCTGCTGCTATTTCATTATTCTTGATTTGCGCTATCTCGATATTCTTGGTTTGATGATATCTCGGTATTCTTGATTTGATGATATCTCAGTATTCTTGATTTGATGCTGTTCCGGTATTCTTGATTTGGTGATATCTCGGTATTCTTGATTTGATGAACTCTCATCATTCTTGATTTGATGATATCACAGTATTCTTGATTTGATGCTTTTCCAGTATTCTTGATTAAGTGATATCTCAGTATTCTTGATTTAATGATATCTCGATATCTCTGGTTTGCTGTAAGTTCAGTATTCTTGATTTGATGCTGTTCCAGTATTATTGATTCTGTGATATCTCAGTATTCTTGATTCTATGATATCTCAGTATTCTTGATTTGCTGCTATTTCAGTACTCTTGATTTGATGCTGTTCCAGTATGTTTGATTCTGTGATATCTCAGTATTCTTGATTCTATGATATCTCAATATACTTGATTCTGTGATATCTCAGTATTCTTGATTCGATGCTGTTCCAGTATTCTTGATTCTGTGATGGAAACCGTGCTATCTCAATATATCCGATTTGATGATATCCCAGTATTCTTGATTTGCTGCTATTTCAGTATTCATGATTTGCTACTATCTCAGTATTCTTGATTTGATGATTTCTCCATATCTCTGATTCAATGCTATCTCAGTATCTCTGATTTGATGATATCTCAGTATTCTTGATTCTGAGATATCTCAGCATGCTTGATTCGATGCTGTTTCAGTATTCTTGATTCTGAGATATCTCAGTATGCTTGATTTGGTGCTGTTCTAGTATTCTTGAATCTGTGATATCTCAACATGCTTGATTCTATGATATCTCAGAATTCTTGATTCCGTGATATCTCAGCATGCTTGATTCGATGCAGTTTCAGTATTCTTGATTCTGTGATATCTCGGTATTCTTGATTTGATGCTGTTCCAGTATTCTTGATTCTGCGATATCTCAGTATTCTTGATTTGATCATATCTCAATATCTCTGGTTTGATGATATCTCAATATCTCTGGTTTGCTACAAGTTCAGTATTCTTGATTGATGATATCTCAGTATTCTTGATTTGATGATATCTCAGTATTCTTGATATGATGCTGTTCCAGTATTCTTGATTTGGTGATATCTCAGTATTCTTGATTTGATGCTGTTCCGGTATTTTTGATTCTGCGATATCTCGGTATTCTTGATTTGATGATATCTCAGTATCTCTGGTTTGATGATTTCTCAATATCCCTGGTTTGCTACTATTTCAGTATTCTTGATTCGATGCTGTTTCAGTATTCTTGATTCTGTGATGTCTCAGTATTCTTGATTTGCTGCTATTTCAGTATTCATGATTTGATGGTACCGCGAGATCTCTGATTTGTTACTATTTCAGTATTCATGATTTTCTGCTATCTCAGTATTTTAGATTTGATGCTGTTCCAGTATTCTTGATTCTATGAAATCTCAATATTCTTGATTCTATGATATCTCAGTATTCTTGATTCTGTGATATTTCAGCATTCTTGATTTGATACTGTTTGAGTATGCTTGATTTGATGATATCTCAAAATCTCTGGTTTGTTGCAAGTTCAGAGTTCTTGATTTGATGATATCTCAATATCTCTGACTTGCTGCTATCTCGGTATTCTTGATTTGATGATTTCCCAATATCTCTGATTCAATGCTATCTCAGTATCTCTGATTCAATGCTATCTCAGTATCTCTGATTTGATGATATCTCAGTATTCTTGATTCAATGAAATCTCAGTATTCTTGATTCTACGATATCTCAGTATTCTTGACTTGATGCTGTTCCAGTGGTCTTGATTCTGTGATATTTCAGCATTCTTGATTCTATGATATATCAGTATTCTTGATTCGATGCTATTTCAATAGTCCTGATTCGATGCTATTTCAGTATTCTTGATTCTGTGATGAATTCTCAATATCTCTGATTTGATGATATCTAAGTATCTCTGATTTGCTGCTGTTCTGGTATTCTCGATTCCGTGATATCCCAGCATGCTTGATTCGATGCTGTTTCAGCATTCTTGATTCTGTGATATCTCGGTATTCTTGATTCGATGCTGTTTCAGTATTCTTGATTCGATGCTGTTTCAGTATCTCTGGTTTGCTGCAAGTTCAGTATTCTTGATTCTGTGATGAATTCTCAATATCTCTGATTTGATGATATCTCAATATCTCTGATTTGCTGCTGTTTCGGTATTCTCGATTCCGTGATATCTCAGTATTCTTGATTTGATGCTGTTCCGGTATTCTTGATTCTGTGATATCTCAGTATTCTTGATTCGATGCTGTTCCAGTATTCTTGATTCTGTGATATCTCAGTATTCTTGATTCGATGCTGTTTCAGTATTCTTGATTCGATGCTGTTTCAGTATCTCTGGTTTGCTGCAAGTTCAGTATTCTTGATTCTGTGATGAATTCTCAATATCTCTGATTTGATGATATCTCAGTATCTCTGATTTGCTGCTGTTTCGGTATTCTCGATTCCGTGATATCTCAGTATTCTTGATTTGATGCTGTTCCGGTATTCTTGATTCTGTGATATCTCAGTATTCTTGATTTGATGCTGTTCCGGTATTCTTGATTTGATGACATCTCAATATCTCTGGTTTGATGATATCTCAATATCTCTGGTTTGCTGCAAGTTCAGTATTCTTGATTTGATGATATCTCAGTATTCTTGATTCTGTGATATCTCGGTATTCTTGATTCTGTGATATCTCAGTATTCTTGATTTGATGATATCTGAGATCTCTGGTTTGGTGATATCTCAATATCTCCGGTTTGCTCCGAGTTCAGTATTCTTGATTTGATGATATCTCAGTATTCTTGATTCTGTGATTTCCCGGTATGATTGATTCGATGCTGTTTCAGTATTCTTGATTCTGTGATATCTCAGTATTCTTGATCCGATGCTGTTCCAGTATTCTTGACTCTGTGATGTCTCAGTATTCTTGATTTGATGCTATTTCAGCATCCCTGATATTTCGATATCTCTGACTGGGTGATATTTCAATACGTAGCTCCACAAACATTACCAGAACCCCATTTTGAGTGTCATGATCGAGTGTGATATGTATAGTGATGATGAGGATGATTGCTTTGCTCCTTCTGATTTTGTTTAACTGCCGAGACTAGACCCGGAGTTGATGCCGTTTTGGATTGTGATGACGACTATCTTGTTCCGTCAGACTTTGATGTTTTTTATGATTGAGTAGAATATATAGTGAGGGTATCGGTATAGTTTTTTTCCAAAAAGTATGAAAAAAAATGCTACAATATGCAAGGGTTCCCCCTTCCACTATTTTTTCTTTCAAAACGTCTGTATTACAAATGAGAAAATCGGGTAGGGTCCCCCCTTCCACTCTTTTTTTCAAAACGTCTGTATTACAAATGAGAAAATCGGGTAGGGTCCCCCCTTCCACTTTTTTTTTGTTCAAAAATGTCTCTTTTTTATCAAATTATGATAGAGTTCCCCCTTACATATTTTAGTGATTTTCATGTTTACTTTGCAAAAAAAGTGGCCCTATACCCCCACTTCACTCACTACTACCCACTTTACTCACTCTGACCGTTCCAAGTCGTTAAATATGTCTTTTCTACTCGTTTTGCTGAATGTGGTCCAGTTCATTGACTATTTAATTTGTTCACATGATTTAGTTTGTAGTGCGGATCTTTGGTGTCATTACTTTGTCGTTTTCGCTGCTATTCATTCCGACCTTTGGAGGTCGTTGAGCCCGATGTTTTATATACCGATATCGGTGGTAAATTCTCAAATACATGTGTTTCCTTACTTTAATGGCAAATAGGTGGTTCCACTATTTCTGCCTTTAAAGGTTCTGAGCATTGTTTAATCATCTTTAGGAAATGTTGTCTGTTTTTTTATTTAGTCTTTTGACTGTTTCTTGTGATACGCAGGCTTCATAACCTCCGCTCCCAACTAAGTTGCATTTTTTTCATTTCGCCCATAGTTTTCTCGTTTAGGGCAAAGCATTTTGATAGAAACTGGGACCAAACGCCGCTGACCATGTAATGGTATGAAAATACTTCATTGAAGATTCCATGTTCACCGTCATGTGCATACCATATTCGAGATGGCTCAAAATTGTGTACCATTGACATTTTAAATAAATTTTAAATTCTCTTCAACCCGGGGCTAGAGGGCGTGAGCGGTAGCAAGCATTTTTGACTACCGTTCATGAACAGTCTCAATCAAACCGAGACTGCAATATTTCTTATATTAATCGTGTTCGGCGGTTTCCAAATTTCTCATTTCATACACTTTTTTTTTATAAGAGGCCTTTTCTCCTTTTAATAACGTTTCGGAATTCAATAAACTTAGTTACAAGGTATCTTGCACGATGTGTTCTTTTACAATACTGATTTATTTTTTATAAATGGTGTTTAATAAGGATTATAATTGCTCAAGCTTATTGGATACTTGGCCGGAAGAAAATGCAATTAAACACCTTAAAGACGGTATGAAGATAGGGGCATATAATCCTTTTGTTTAAAGCATATATATGTATTTTGGCACCCAAAATACATATATATAAAGCATTCACAAGAAGCAATAACAGTATAATAATTATTTATTGTAATAATATGCAACATGCGAATCGTTTTTCGTTTTCAAGTTCAGAAGAAATGTCCATACTGTAGCATTGTTAGGAATGAATAACATTCTCCCCCATTGTCATACATGATATCAAGCTTAGGAATAAATAGCGTTATCTTCATGATATCATGGTAAGGAATGAATAACGTTCTTCCCCCATTGTCAAACGTGATATCATGGTTAGGAACGAATAACGTTCTCCCCCATTGCCATACATGGTATCATGGTTAGGAACAAATAACCTTCTCTCCCATTGTCATACATGGTGTCATGGTTAGGAACGAATAACGTCTCCCCCATTGTCATACGTGATATCCTGGTTAGGAACGAATAACGTTCTCCCCCCAATGTCATGTATGGTATCATGGTTAAAAATGAATAACGTTCTCCCTCATTTTCATACAAGATATCATGGTTAGGAACGAATAATGTTCCCCCCAATTGTCAAACGTGATATCCTAGGCCTGGTTTTATGAAACGACTTGCGACTATTTCGTAAGTTAATTTTTTAAATTTCTTAAATTCTTTACTTTGATTTACAATTCATAAATGAACGCGATTTCATTTCATTTTCTTATACATTTGATTTTCTGAACATAATGCACACATAATTGTCTACATCGAATGCTTAGGTGCAAAAACAGTTTTAAAATTTGAGACTGATCGTAAGATGTTGAATTAAACGGGGCCCTGGTTAGGAACGAATAACGTTCTCCCCCAATGTCATACACGCTATCACGGTAAGGAATTAATAACGTTCTCCCCCACTGGCATTCGTGATATCATGGTTAGGAACGAATAACGTTCTCCCCCCACATTGGCATACATGGTATCATGGTAAGGAATGAATAACGTTCTCCTCCATTGTCATAAATGATATCATGGTTAGGAATAAATAACTTTCTCCCCCATTGTCAGACATGATATCATGGTTAAGAATGAATAACGTTCTCCTCCATTGTCATACACGATATCATGGTTAGGAATGAATAACGTTCTCCCCAATTTTCATACCTGATATCATGTATAGGAATGCATAACTTTCTCAACAATTTTCATTCGTGATATCACGGTTAGGAATGAATATCTTTCTCCCCCATTGTCATTCGTGATATCATGGTTAGGAATGAATAACGTTCTCCCCAATTGTCATACCTGATATCATGTATAGGAATGCATAACTTTCTCAACAATTTTCATTCGTGATATCACGGTTAGGAATGAATATCTTTCTCCCCCATTGTCATTCGTGATATCATGGTTAGGAATGAATAACGTTCTCCCCAATTGTCATACCTGATATCATGTATAGGAATGCATAACTTTCTCAACAATTTTCATTCGTGATATCACGGTTAGGAATGAATAACTTTCTCCCCCATTGTCATTCGTGATATCATGGTTAACAATGACTAACGTTCTCCTCCATTGTCATACATGGTATCATGGTTAGGAATGAATAACATTCTCCCCCATTGTCATACATGGTATCATGGTTAGGAACGAATAAAATTCTCCCCATTGACATACATCGTATCATGCTTAGAAACGAAAAACGTTCTCTTGATGATATCATGGTTAGGAATAAATAGCTTTCTCCTCCATTGTCATTCGTGATATCATGGTTAGGAACGAATAGCTTTCTCCTCCATTGTCATTCGTGATATCAGGGTTAGGAACGAATAACGTTCTCCCCCATTGTCATACATGGTATCAAGGTTAGGAATGAATAACGTTCTCCCCCATTTTCATTCGTGATATCACGGTAAGGTATGAATAACGTTCTCCCCTATCGTCATACATGGTATCATGGTTAGGAGTGAATAGCCTTCTCCCCCATTGTCATTAGTGATATCATGGTTAGGAACGATTGACGTTTCTCCCCCATTGTCATACATGATATCATGGTTTGGAATGAATAGCGTTCTCCCCCATTGTCATACGTGATATTATGGTTAGGAATGAATAACGTTCTCCCTAATTGTCATACATGGTATCATGGTTAGAAACTAATAACGTTCTCCCCCATTGTCATAAATGGTATCATAGCTAGGAACGAATAACGTTCTCCCCAGTGTCATACATGGTATCATGCGTAGAAACGAATAACGTTCTCTTCATCATATCTTGGTTAGGAACGAATAACGTTCTCCCCCGTTGTCATACGTGATATCATGGTTAGGAATGAATAACGTTGTCCTCCATTGTCATTTATGATATCATGGTTAGGAACAAATACGGATCTCCCACATTGTCATACATGGTATTATGGCTAGGAACGAATAACGTTCTCCATAGTCATACATGATAGCATGGTTAGGAATGAATAACATTCTACCCAATTGTCATACGTGATATCATGTATAGGAATGCATAACTTCTCACCCATTTTCATTCGTGATATCACGGTAAGGAATGAATAACTTTCTCCTCCATTGTCATTCGTGATATCATGGTTAGGGACGATTAACGTTTCTCCCCCATTGTCATACGTGATATCATGGTTAGGAATGAATAACGTTCTCCCCAATTGTCATACATCGTATCATGGTTAGGAACGAATAACATTCTCCCCGATTGTCATACATCGTATCATGGTTAGGAACGAATAACGTTCTCCCCATCGTCATAATAGTATCATGCTTAGAAACAAATAACGTTCTCTTGATGATATCATGGTAAGGAACGAATAACGTTCTCCCCAATTGTCATACATGATACATGATTAGGAATAAATAACGTTCTCTCCCATTGTCATACGTGATAGCATGGATAGGAGTGAATAACGTTCTCCCCAATTGTCATACATGGTATCATGGTTAGGAAAGAATAACGTTCTTCCCTATTGTCATACATCGTATCATGGTTAGGAACGAATAACATTCTCCCCCATTGTCATACATCGTATCATGGTTAGTAACGAATAACGTTCTCCTCCATTGTCATAAATGATATCATGGTTAGGAATAAATAACATTCTCCCCCATTGTCATACGTGATATCATGGATAGGAGTGAATAACGTTCTCCCCAATTGTCATACATGGTATCATGGTTAGGAAAGAATAACGTTCTTCCCTATTGTCATACATCGTATCATGGTTAGGAACGAATAACATTCTCCCCCATTGTCATACATCGTATCATGGTTAGTAACGAATAACGTTCTCCTCCATTGTCATAAATAATATCATGGTTAGGAATAAATAACTTTCTCCCCCATTGTCATACGTGATATCATGGATAGGAGTGAATAACGTTCTCCCCAATTGTCATACATGTTATCATGGTTAGGAAAGAATAACGTTCTTCCCTATTGTCATACATGGTATCATGGTTAGGAAAGAATAACGTTATTCCCTATTGTCATACATGGTATAATGGTTAGGAACGAATAACGTTCTTTCCCATTGTCATACATGGTATAATGGTTAGTAACGAATAACGTTCTCCTCAAATTGTCATAAATGATATCATGGTTAGGAATGAATAACGTTCTCCCCAATTGTCATACATGATATCATGGTTAGGAACGAATAACGTTCTCCCCCATTGTCATAATAGTATCATGCTTAGAAACAGATAACGTTCTCTTGATGATATCATGGTAAGGAACGATTAACGTTCTCCCCCATTGTCATACATGATACATGATTAGGAATAAATAACGTTCTCTCCCATTGTCATACGTGATATCATGGATAGGAGTGAATAACGTTCTCCCCAATTGTCATACATGGTATCATGGTTAGGAAAGAATAACGTTCTTCCCTATTGTCATACATGGTATAATGGTTAGGAACGAATAACGTTCTTTCCCATTGTCATACATGGTATAATGGTTAGTAACGAATAACGTTCTCCTCCATTGTCATGAATGATATCATGGTTAGGAATGAATAACGTTCTCCCTCATTGTCATAAATGATATCATGGTTAGGAATTAATAACATTCTCCCCATTGTCATACATGATATCATGGTTAGGAATGAATAAAGTTCTTCCCCATTGTCATACATGATATCATAGTTAGAAATGAGTAACGTTCACATCCATTGTCATACGTGGTATCATTGTTAGGAATTAATAACATTCTCCCGCATTGTCATACGTGATATCATGGTTATGATTGAATAAGGTTCTATTCCATTGTCCTACATGATATTATGGTTAGGAATGAATAACGTTATCTTGATGGTATCATGGTTAAGAATGAATAACGTTATCTTGATGACATCGTGTTAAGGAATGAATAACGTTCTACTCCATTGTTATACATGATATAATGGTTAGAAATGAATAATAGTCTGTTGATGATACCATGGTTAGGAATTAATTCATACATGATATCATGGTAAGGAATTAATAATGTTCACCCCCATTGTCATACATGAACGAATGGTTAGGAATGAATAACGTTCTCCTCCACTGTCATGCATTTGATGGTTAGGAATAAGGTTCTACCGAACTACCATACATAATATCATGGTTATGAATGAATAACTTTCTACCCCCAGTGTCATACATGATAGCATGGTTAGGAATGAATAACGTTCTCCTCCACTGTCATGCATATGATGGTTAGGATTGAATAAGGTTCTACCCCACTAGCATACATAATATCATGGTTATGAATGAATAACTTTCTACCCCCAGTGTCATACATGATAGCATGGTTAGGAATGAATAACGTATTCCCCCAAATGGCATACATGATATTGTAGCGCCTACCCCAACTCGGGGGTGATACCACCGTGTAAGGGTTCTTGTCATGGATGTTTTGCCAAGCAGTCAGGCTACTGCTAAGTTTTATATTGGTTGGTGTTGAAGATCTAACAACTCATTATGACCAGTTCATTGTTGTTTATTATGTTTACTTCAATATATATACAGTATATACAATAAAGCTTATAGTCTATTCAGATAAGAATGTGTGTTCTTTTTCTCCCACCTAAATATGTATTAAACCAACTCACCAAGTCTATATGGGAATATCTGATGGAATTAACTATTAACTATTTAAAGCCCATATTAGATTTCCGTAATATATAAATAAATAAATAAATAGGATCTCCACTAATACTGCAGGAATATTATTACTAGATCAATTGTTGACCACCCACCATGTTTTCCGTAGTCTTGGTGGACATTTTGATTGTTGTGGTTTTAATTTGGGGAGAGCTAAAAAGCTGACTGCTTTCTTTGAGAGTTACTTCGCCTCTGAAGAAAAACACAACAAACTCGGCTTTTAATATAATATAATATACAAATATAATGCAAGTAATCCTAAAAAGTTAAAACAAATTACTTGTACCAACACTTTCGTCAGTCAGGTCATAATGTTAATTACGTAACTGTTCAACCGGTTGAATATATATTTTTTGATAATGATGCTACTAAAAGCTTCAAAATAAAAGCTAGACATATTGCAGAACTTAAAAACTTACAGACACCTTATCCACTCGGCCTTAATGACAATATTTATCAAGAAGGAAATATTTCTTAAGATCCTAATACTGACATTTTTTCTATATTTTCTATTCGAAAGCGTAAATCTAGGTCTCATGGTCTTAGGCGTAATGGTAACATCAAACGTAACTCGCGTGTAATTATTTCTGTCGCTGATTTACATACTATTTTTAAACAGTCTGGAAAGCACTCTATGCTTTCACGGCTTACCTCTTTGTCCATCTCTTCACTAAAGTTGATCGACGAGGAAGCCGACAAAATTTACATTCGCACAGATCTCTTGTATAACACTGCTTCCATAGTTCAAAGCTACCCACAACATGTTCTCCGACCCCATATTGACAAAGAGTCTGATCACGTCAGGCATTTTCTAAAACTACTATATATTAATAAAGGTATTGATTTCATTGACATGCCTAGTATTTTTCGGAATACTCATGTAGTTGATTCTATCCCAAAATATTTCAAAAATTCCGAAAGTCCTGTAATTTGTTATAAATATAAAAAGCCTATTAGAAATATTATTTTCAACTACAACAAAATAGTTTCTGACCTTGATATAGTACATAATACTCCTAAGGAATGTGAATGCAACACATCAAAATGTTGCTATGCTCCAGCAGGTCATGTCATCACTGGTAATTTTGATATTGTTGATAAACGTATTCGGCATTTGTTTTCGAAAGGTCCTAAATATAGATTACATTCAACTATTGATTGCCTGTCGTGCCCAGATCGCCCACTCCATTGAAAATTTTAGTATAAAATGGTGTCGTAGAGAACACGAGGAACCAAACTCGCTTTCTACTTGGAAAAAGTCAATTCTTAAAATTATATATACACGTATTAACTTTTATAATGCTAACCCCTCTTTACTTCCTCCGAGACCTAGGTTTTCCTTTCGTAATTTAAAATCGGGAATTCAGGAATTTCATAATAAATGTGTTTTAGTTCCTGCAGATAAAGCAGCTAATAATGTAATTATTGTTTGACATCTACATTACGTCAATGTTTTATCTCTGGAACTCGGCAACACCAATTCGTATACTCCAGTTAATTCTACTGAGGATGATGTTGTTTCCGCACATATCACTCGGTGCACTACTTTCAAGGCTGGTGTAAACGATAAGCAAAATAAACTGCCTACCATGTACTGGATTCCTAAATTACATAAAAATCCGTATAAGGCTCGCTTTATTTCTAATTCTAGTGCCTGCACCACAACAAACATCTCCAAACTTTTAACTTCTTGTCTTACTGCCGTTAAAGATCACGTTAAACTATATTGTGATAAAACTTATGAAAACTCTGGGATTAATTTATTTTGGTCTATAAAAAAATCAGGAGACGTTCTGGATAAAATTTTCAATAAAGGTCAAGTTTCATCAATAAGCACTTATGACTTCTCTACACTATATACAACCTTACCACATCACCTTATTAAAGACAAGCTAATTTCTCTTATTCAAAAAACATTCGCTGGAGAAAATACTACATTTTTGGCATGTAATAATATTAAAGCGTTTTTTACTAACGGCAGTTTAGACAATTATACTATGAAGTTTGTGAAGCACTCATCTTTCTATTAGATAATATTTTCGTCAGGTATGGTACCACCGTTTATAGACACATTGTTGGTATCCCTATGGGTACGAACTGTGCACCACTTGTCGCAGATTTGTTTTTATTTTGTTATGAAAGAGATTTCATGTTGAGTCTTTCACCAGATACCCAGGCAGATGTTATTGAAGCTTTTAATGACACCTCTCGGTATCTGGATGACATACTGAATATTGACAACCCTTTCTTTTCAACTATGGTTGATAATATTTATCCTAAAGAACTTCAGCTTAATAAAGCAAAAATATCTAATAATAACGCGTCTTTTCTTGATTTAGATCTCTCGATTGAAAATGGTGAAAATAATTATCAAAATCTATGACAAGAGAGCTGATTTTAATTTTGACATTGTTGATTACCCCCACTTGGATTGGGATGTTCCCCGAGCAACTTCTTATGGGCTGTATGTGTCTCAACTTATTCGTTTTTCAAGAGCTAGTACTCGAGTTGAGGACTTTAATAATCGTAATCTTTGTATAACTAAAAAGCTACTCAATCAGGCCTACCGTTACCATAAACTTAGTAAAACCTTTGCAAAGTTGTATTATCGTAACCCTGATCTTCTTTCCAAATATAAAATTAATTTAAGGACTCTTCTGCGACAAGGACTATCACAACCTGACTTCTATGGTGATGTGATTTATAAACTTCGTAAGATTCTATGACCCTATCATTTTGCAACGTGACTGCATGCATGCTTGGTGGTGGACCCTTTTACAGTTCGCCACTATATGCTTTCCTCTTTAATTGTACGATGACCGGACTGGCTGTGGACCCTATGATGACGCCTACCTAAAGCCCATTGGGACGGTGGCGTTTGATGTTTGTCTATGATCTTTCTTGTCGTGCCCTTAATAGTTTATTCTCTTATTGCTCTGGCTTCTGCCAAGTCATTGAGTACCTTCATTGGGGCTTTCTAGGCGATTGTTTTTTTTTGTATTATATTTACACGAGCATATTTGTGTTTTACTTATATTGCCTATTTATGCTGCCTTGTTGGTTAGAGATTAGATCATGGCGGGGATTTCTTTATTTACACTGTCCTGTTTTAATGGGATGACAGTAGGCAGGCGCGTAGCTGTGTCCAAATTTGAGTTACGTACCTCCGCTAGTGGGGTCCGGGGGTATGCTTCCCCGTGATTTTTCTTTTGCCAAACGATCATAGCTGATTTTTGGCGCATATTACATAGCAATTTTAAGCTTATTTTGACTGCTATTTTAATACACATTAAAATCAGAAGACAAAATTGAATCAGGTACGGCATACGGAACTTTAATACAACTCACCCCTCCCACCCCCTCCCCTTCAGTTTTTATTGCGTTTTTCGCATTTATTTTTTCGGACATTGACAAATAATTGTACGCACGTGCGTAGGTGCGTAAGCCCAGCTACGCGCCTGGTAGGGTAAGTGTGAGGTTTGGTGCACCCTAGAACCGGTTTAAACCTCCAGTGGCCTACTTTGCCACTGACCGTTCCAAGGCGGTAGCTCTATTGTCAACCATTTTGTGTTTGTGATGTCGTTTACTTATATTATTACTTTTGCCTTCTTGTATGTCTGTTTGCGTGTTTGTTTCTGTGTTTTGTGGTTGGCTGTCCTCCTTGAATGCTACTTTCCCTGTCCGATCGTTTTGTGTTTCTATTTTTTATACTCAGGGAGGGGCAAAGATGACGTCACACATGCGATGTGACGTAGGCGACCGAAGTGACTTCGGTGAAAATCGGGCTCAAACGTAAAGGGGCGAACCAAAACGGACAGGGTCGAATAAAACCGAGAACGCTGTACTTCGAAATCGGATGAAGAAACCAAAGGATATCCGAATGATATTTTAGAATCGGCATTGATGGAAAACAACCAATTTGGCTGATTAAATTCACTAATAAAGGCTACAAAACGGCGATTGCTTCATCGGCACTTCGCAGAATGGTAGATATGTGACTTGATGAGTGATTTCTACAAGCATTTTGCGCGCAACACTGATTCTCGGTGCAAATACATGAAACTAAATGTCGTATGGTGCGCGGCCACATAAACAAGTGTACATGAGAGGAAATTGAAATGGTCGTCCTAACATGGTACCCTCCACAAAATCGTAGCATAGAATTACCGGAATCCACCTATTTACCGGAATCTACCTGAATTACCGGAATCCACTTTTTATAATTAATATATTATAAAATATTGATAGAATACATTAGTTACAGTATTAGAAGACTAAAGATAATGTACTAATAATGATATATATCAAGGAGTTACCAGATTCCGATAGTTTAAAAAAACAACTTAATTTCCAAATTTATTAAGTTGACCTATTCCTCCGAAACCTCGGTAAACATAAACTTCAATACAATAGACATCACAGCGTAGAAAAAGTTTCATTCATTTAACTGTCAAATATTCACCAACAATCAAAACAAATATGACGATGAAATCCTATCCAATAGCAAGCGTGTCACATGATTCCGATAGGTAACGTCATCACACTATTGCGTCATCACACGCTCGCGAAAATCATAAAATAAGTTACGGTGGCCAATTTAAGTCATTACGCACACTGTAGAATGTTTTACACAAATCATATGAAGACAGATAACTCTAAATTAACGTTTATTTAACTATAATTGCAGTCACTCAAATATTTAGATAATACAAACAATGTGATTGGTTAAACGACGATCACATGATCAATTTAAGCTACGTTCTTTTTCCAATGAACTGTACGAAGAACTACTTTCATCCACCATTCATAGAATACTCGTGCTGCGTAACAATATAGTTCGGATTTACAGGGGCGTATTTAGGAGAGGGATATTAAAATAATTGGATAAAGAGTTTGAAACTGTGGATTGCAATTATAAGGGTTTAGTGTAATTGTTTTGTGCGTTCATTGGGGTATGGACTGTAAATTGTCGAAGCACATAGCGTACATAATGCCCTGAATTATGCGCTATGAGCTTCGACAACTAACAGTTTATAAAAAAAGACACTAAACCCTTAAATCATTTAATGCTGCTCACAGCATGGACATCTAAATGAGGTGTCCTTCCGTACAACCCTGACACTGGTACAATATTTGAGATGAGTCCAGAGATCACATATTTCACACTGGATGATCCTCCTTTACATCTTGGTATGCTCTAGTGAGTGCAGATGGTGAATAAGCTCTTCTTTTACCATATTAAGTAGGACCTATAAGCTGTAAATATAAGAAATACCATTCAACCTAGAAAAAAAACACAATTTCAATTAGTGACTACAATATAACATAATTGCCCTAATTGGCTTCCGTAGAAAAAAAATTGGTTGGCATTTTTTCCACCGTACACCGTTACTAGTTTTAGACTTGACATAGTTTTGCTGGCAGACATAGCCTCTGTGGATACAAAAATGTTTAATGCGTTATTTTAGCGTTTTAAGTGCTATAATAAAATGACTTAGTGGAAATACATAGAAATTATTCATCAACAATGTAAGAGACGTTTTCTTACCTTTATTTGAAGCATTTTCTTGAAATTGTTGTAGAAACAAAGCTACCGAAAGTTTTGCGATCTGTTTACATCCGTGTTTATTTTTGACGTCACATTATGACGTTACGCTCGCGATATAACAAAACCTATCGAAATCATGTGTCTATCGGAATCAGGTTACTGGAGGATACTTTATACCTGTAGAATCTTCAAGGGTTCTGTCGTAAGGACTACGTCCTTTTAAAACCCCTCTTGATGTAGCAGATATGTAGCAAGACAACTATCGTATTTATATTAGGTTTAGAATTTTGGTGCAAATTTTTAAGAGTTTGGCTGTGTGTAACTGTCACTTTAACAGTCTATATTTTGTTACAAATGGTATTGTCCATTTTTCCAATGACGATCAAACATGATTTTAAACCTTTCCACATCTTTGGCCTGCACAACATCCTGTGGCAACTGGTTCCACATACTGACGACTCTTGAGAAAAAAAACTGGTGTAGTGTGAAGGTAGTTCTGCACCTTGGCTTCTCGAGTTTGAGGGAATGGCCTCTGGTCACTGAACCTGACAACTTAAGAAACTGTTCATGTTTGCACTTGCCGAAATTTCGGAGTATCTTAAAGGTCTGTATTGCATCAGCTCTTAATCTTCTGTAGCTAAGAGAGGGTAATTTCAGATTTGCCAATCTTTCGGTGTATGGAAGATCTTTCAGACATGGCACTAGTTTGGTTGCTGTCATCTGCAGTCTTTCAATATATTCAATATCCTTTTTCAAGTATGGATGCCAAACAACATTTGCAAATTCAACATGCTGCCTCACAAGTGCAGTATATAACTTCACAAATACATGTTTGTCCACAAAACTGAAGGAGTTCTTAATAAGTGACAAAATGCTGTTTGCTTTATTTATCTTTGTTGATATTATGCTTACTGAACTTAAGGTCTCTCTCGAACACTACTCCAAGTCACATTCTTCAGTAACACAAGACAGTTCCCTCCCTTGCATTGAGTATGAATTCTCCGGGTTATTAATTCCATAATGAATGACCTTACACTTGTCGATATTGAAAGACAGGTTCCATTCCTCTGCCCACTGGGATAAATTATCGATATCTTCTTGCAGTATAGCTGGATTATTCGTTGTGGCATATAACTTAGTGTCGTCTGCAAAAATCTTCACGGCGCTGTTGACAATCTCTGGTATATCATTCACATACAAAAGAAACATGATCGGCCCAAGAACACTTCCCTGAGGCACTCCGCTCGATACTGGTTTCATAGTTGAAGTACTGCCATTTACAGATACACATTGTTTTCTGTCAGTTAAAAAGTCCTTCAGCCAGGCTAATACTGACCCGTCAATGCCGTACGACCATAGTTTTTTCACAAGGCGGCAATGTGCCACCTTATCGAAAGCTTTAGCCAGATCTAAATATATATTATCCCAACTATCTCCATCATCAATGAAATTACACCAGTCATTCATCACATGTAAAAGTTGTAGCTGACAAGATTTTCCACTGCGAAAGCCATATTGTTCGTCTGACAGTAAATTGTTCTGCTCGATATGTAATAATTTATAAAATATGTTGTTTTTTTGTATATTTATTAGTTTTTTTTCATATTTTATGAATAGTGCTAACAAATAAATTGCTAATAAAATTTCATTTACGGATGATGATGTTATTTGCATTAGTTTTTGACCTCTTTTGTATGTGTCATATTTCACTCTTATAAGACTAAATATTTATTGCGGAAAATACGTGACGTGCTAAACGCGATTGATGTAATACACAGGTTCTCAATTCGTAAGACTTGAATTTTGGTCTGTTATATATCTTAAAATATGTATAGCGGAAAAATATTTATTACATTAATAATATTATTTAATTACATTAAACTGATTTACGCCTCTGCATTAAAAAAAAAGAAGCAATAAGTGACATATCTTAAAAAAATATAGCGGAAAATAAGTGACATGATGATGTAATATACAAAGCAGTTGCATACGGCCGTACTTATAACGTGCTGTAATAACATCGGCACATGCTAAACGCGACAAGATTTAATACACAGGTTCTCAATTTGTAAGATTTTCATTTGTTCTTTTAATAAATCAGTATTTACATTAATAATAAAACAATAGCTTAGGCCAAATAAAATTAATTCCCAGTTTATCATCCCCGTCCGCCCCGAATATTTTATGCTGCCCCGACAAATTTTATTTTGTCCGAGAAAAAAAAAAAAAGAAAAAAGAAAAAAAGATCGACTGTGAAAGGACTCGTCTTTCCGTGACGGAAAATGCGTTAATATTTAGCCCGAACCGGAAATACATTTTGTAAACAAATCGGACGTCGAGCAATAAGAAGTAAGTTATATTTAATAAGAACTTCAACTTTTAAAACTCACATACGTGGTAGTTTATATCAATATAAATACAAATGTATGCTATAGCAGTGACAATTGGTAATAAAGAGAGGGTTCAAAACATAATACTTCTGGTTATTAATATTTTTGTGATGTTTGATGTCATCTGAGGAAAATAAAAAATAAAATTGCACCCCCCGCCCCAATTTTTTCCAAAATTTGGATGATAAACTGGGAATTCATTTGATATGGCCTTATGCATTTAGTTTAATACTAATAACATCAATTCCCAGTGTAATGGTAAGAATATTTACTTCTGTCAAGCTGCCAGTTCCAAAAGCTTCCTGCAATTGAAGACAGCAGTTGTGAGGGAGTCCATGTTTAAAGCGGTGTTTAGTGTCACCGCAGCAACATCGGAATACCCGGAGGTTGATGCTGTTGCAGCGGAGGTTATGGATATGGTTTTGTTCACGATTGCATGAGTAATCCCAGAAGAACGACTGGGGACGGGGATTGTTTATTTAATGCGGTCTCGATCCAGTTGTGTGGTAATGAGTCCATGGCTCCAAGTTTACGTTATCACACATGTTTAAATTTGATGAAAAATATGGAAGTTTATATGACGCACCCGTTGCGGCGTAGACTTCAAGTACTTTCACCAAGTTATGAGGCAGCATACTTTGACTCTGCCAAATTTGACGTGTTTTCGTCCTCATGGACAATAATCGCCGTTGATGACGTTGTGAACAGGCCAATTAGGGTCATGTACCCGTCAGCAAATGGCAAGAGTGATCTTGCATATACCACCAAGTACTAGTTACACCTCCTCGATGGTACTAACTGGAAACAACATAATTTTTATTTGTTACACTCAAATAAAAGATATGTTGACTGACGTAACAGTGCGCATCTTAGTATTACAAAAGTCTATTTCGTTAATCAGAAGATTTAGATAATAAATAGTGTATAAACAAGTATATTACGGCGAATTATCTGGTGTATTCCGGTATATTTCGCTAATACATTTTTTATAACATAGTCTATTTCGGTCATTCTCAGGTCATATTCTGGTATATTTCGATAATTAATGTCACAAAAACACATATTCATTAATATATTACTTAATTAACTATACATTTACGCCAATTTAGATCATAAATAGTG
>JAWPHD010019441.1:0-35661 GCA_037043455.1 Cyrtodaria siliqua | reverse complement strand
AGTTCTTACAAAAATATCTTCAGTTCTTACAAATATATATTCCGTTTTTACACATATTTATTCCGTTCTTACACATATATATTCCGTTCTTACACATATATATTCAGTTCTGACACATATATATTCACTTCTTACACATATATATTCAGTTCTTACGCATATATATTCAGTTCTTACGCATATATATTCAGTTCTTACGCATATATATTCAGTTCTTACACATATATATTCAGTTTTACTTATATATATTCAGTTCTTACGCATATATATTCAGTTCTTACGCATATATATTCAGTTCTTTCGCATATATATTCAGTTCTTACACATATGTAGTCAGTTCTTACAAAAATATCTTCAGTTCTTACAAATATATATTCCGTTTTTACACATATATATTCCGTTTTACACATATATATTCTGTACTTACACATATATATTCCGTTCTTACACGTTTATATTCCGTTCTTACACATATATATTCCGTTCTTACACATATATATTCCGTTCTTACACATATATATTCAGTTCTTACACATATATATTCCGTTCTTACACATATATATTCCGTTCTTAAACATATATATTCTGTTCTTACGCATATATATTCAGTTCTTACGCATATATATTCAGTTCTTACACATATATGTTCAGTTCTTACGCATATATATTCAGTTCTTACGCATATATGTTCAGTTCTTACGGATATATATTCAGTTCTTACGCATATATATTCTGTTCTTACAGATATATAGTCAGTTCTTACACATATATATTCAGTTCTTACACATATATATTCCGTTCTTACACATATATATTCCGTTCTTACACATATATATTCCGTTCTTACACATATATATTCCGTTCTTACGCATATATATATTCCGTTCTTTCGCATATATATTCAGTTTTACGCATATATATTCAGTTCTTACGCATATATATTCCGTTCTTACACATATATATTCCGTTCTTACACATATATATTCAGTTCTTACACATATATATTCCGTTCTTTCTCATATATATTCAGTTCTTACGCATATATATTCAGTTCTTACGCATATATTTTTAGTTCTTACGCATATATATTCAGTTCTTACGCATATATATTCAGTTCTGACGCATATATTTTCCGTTCAACGCATATATATTCCGTTCTTACACATATATATTTCGTTCTTACGCATATATATTCCGTTCTCACACATATATATTCCGTTCTTACGCATATATATTCTTACACATATATTCAGTTCTTACACATATATATTCAGTTCTTACGCATATATATTCCGTTCTTACACATATATATTCCGTTCTTACACGTATATATTCCGTTCTTACACATATATATTCCGTTCTTACACATATATATTCCATTTTTACACATATATATTCTGTTCTTACACGTATATTTTTTGTTCTTAAACATATATATTCCGTTCTTACACATATATATTCCGTTCTAACACATATATATTCCGTTCTTAGACATATATATTACGTTCTTAAATATATATTCCGTTCTTACGCATATTTATTCAGTTTTACGCACATATATTCAGTTCTTACGCATATATATTCAGTTCTTACACATATATATTCAGGTCTTACACATATGTATTCCGTTCTTACACATATATATTCCGTTCTTACGCATATATATTCTTACACATATATTCCGTTCTTACACATATATATTCCGTTCTTACACATATATTTTCCGTTCTAACGCATATATATTCCGTTCTTACACATATATACTCCGTTCTTACACGTTTGTATTCCGTTCTTACACGTATATATTCCGTTCTTATACATATATATTCCGTTTTTACACATATATATTCCGTTCTTACACATATATATTCAGCTCTTACGCATTTATATTCAGTTCTTACACATATATATTCAGTTCTTACACATATATATTCCGTTCTTACACATATATATTCCGTTCTTACTCATATATATTCCGTTCTTACACATATATATTCCGTTCTTACACATATATATACCGTTCTTACACATATATATTCCGTTCTTACACGTATATATTCCGTTCTTACACTTGTATATTCCGTTCTTACACATATATATTCCGTTCTTACACATATATTCCGTTCTTACGCATATATATTCCGTTCTTTCCCATATATATTCAGTTTTACCCATATATATTCAGTTCTTACGCATATATATTCAGTTCTTACGCATATATATTCAGTTATTACGCATATATATTCAGTTCTTACACATATATATTCAGTTCTTACACATATATATCCGTTCTTACACATATTTATTCCGTTCTTACACATATATATTCCGTTCTTACACATATATATTCAGTTCTGACACATATATATTCACTTCTTACACATATATATTCAGTTCTTACGCATATATATTCAGTTCTTACGCATATATATTCAGTTCTTACGCATATATATTCAGTTCTTACACATATATATTCAGTTTTACTTATATATATTCAGTTCTTACGCATATATATTCAGTTCTTACGCATATATATTCAGTTCTTTCGCATATATATTCAGTTCTTACACATATGTAGTCAGTTCTTACAAAAATATCTTCAGTTCTTACAAATATATATTCCGTTTTTACACATATTTATTCCGTTCTTACACATATATATTCCGTTCTTACACATATATATTCAGTTCTGACACATATATATTCACTTCTTACACATATATATTCAGTTCTTACGCATATATATTCAGTTCTTACGCATATATATTCAGTTCTTACGCATATATATTCAGTTCTTACACATATATATTCAGTTTTACTTATATATATTCAGTTCTTACGCATATATATTCAGTTCTTACGCATATATATTCAGTTCTTTCGCATATATATTCAGTTCTTACACATATGTAGTCAGTTCTTACAAAAATATCTTCAGTTCTTACAAATATATATTCCGTTTTTACACATATATATTCCGTTTTACACATATATATTCTGTACTTACACATATATATTCCGTTCTTACACGTTTATATTCCGTTCTTACACATATATATTCCGTTCTTACACATATATATTCCGTTCTTACACATATATATTCAGTTCTTACACATATATATTCCGTTCTTACACATATATATTCCGTTCTTAAACATATATATTCTGTTCTTACGCATATATATTCAGTTCTTACGCATATATATTCAGTTCTTACACATATATGTTCAGTTCTTACGCATATATATTCAGTTCTTACGCATATATGTTCAGTTCTTACGGATATATATTCAGTTCTTACGCATATATATTCTGTTCTTACAGATATATAGTCAGTTCTTACACATATATATTCAGTTCTTACACATATATATTCCGTTCTTACACATATATATTCCGTTCTTACACATATATATTCCGTTCTTACACATATATATTCCGTTCTTACGCATATATATATTCCGTTCTTTCGCATATATATTCAGTTTTACGCATATATATTCAGTTCTTACGCATATATATTCCGTTCTTACACATATATATTCCGTTCTTACACATATATATTCAGTTCTTACACATATATATTCCGTTCTTTCTCATATATATTCAGTTCTTACGCATATATATTCAGTTCTTACGCATATATTTTTAGTTCTTACGCATATATATTCAGTTCTTACGCATATATATTCAGTTCTGACGCATATATTTTCCGTTCAACGCATATATATTCCGTTCTTACACATATATATTTCGTTCTTACACGTATATATTCCGTTCTTACACGTATATATTCCGTTCTTACACATATATATTCCGTTTTTACACATATATATTCCGTTCTTACACATATATATTCAGCTCTTACGCATATATATTCAGTTCTTACGCATATATATTCAGTTCTTACACATATATATTCAGTTCTTGCACATATATATTCAGTTCTTACACATATATATTCCGTTCTTACACATATATATTCCGTTCTTACAAATATATATTCCGTTCTTATACATATATATTCCGTTCTTACGGATATATATTCCGTTCTTACGCATATATATTCAGTTCTTACGCATATATATTCCGTTCTTTCGCATATATATTCAGTTTTACGCATATATATTCAGTTCTTACGCATATATATTCAGTTCTTACACATATATATTCAGTTCTTACACATATATAATTAGTTCTTACGCATATATATTCCGTTTTTACACATATATATTCCTTTCTTACGCATATATATTCTTACACATATATTCCGTTCTTACACATATATATTCAGTTCTTAGAGATATATATTCCGTTCTTACACATATATATTCCGTTCTTATGCATATATATTCAGTTCTTACGCATATATATTCCGTTCTTACACATATATATTCCATTCTTACACATTTATATTTCGTTCTTACACATATATATTCCGTTCTTACAAATATATATTCCGTTCTTAGAGATATATATTCCGTTCTTACACATATATATTCCGTTCTTATGCATATATATTCAGTTCTTACGCATATATATTCCGTTCTTACACATATATATTCCATTCTTACACATTTATATTTCGTTCTTACACATATATATTCCGTTCTTACAAATATATATTCCGTTCTTACAGATACATATTCCGTTCTTACACATATATATTCCGTTCTTACGCATATATATTCAGTTCTTACACATATATATACAGTTCTTACACATATATTTACCGTTCTTACGCATATATATTCTTACACATACATTCCGTTCTTACACATATATATTCCGTTCTTACACATATATATTCCGTTCTTACACATATATATTCAGTTCTTACACATATATATTCCGTTCTTACTCATATATATTCAGTTCTTACGCATATATATTCAGTTCTTACGCATATATTTTTAGGTTTTACGCATATATATTCAGTTCTTACGCATATATATTCAGTTCTGACGCATATATATTCAGTTCTTACACATATATATACAGTTCTTACACATATATATTCAGTTCTTACACATATATATTCAGTTCTTACACATATATTTTCCGTTCTTACACATATATATTCCGTTCTTACACATATATATTCCGTTCTTACACATATATATTCCGTTCTTACACATATATATTCCGTTCTTACGCATATATATTCCGTTCTTTCGCATATATATTCAGTTTTACGCATATATTGTCAGTTCTTACGCATATATATTCCGTTCTTACACATATATATTCCGTTCTTACACATATATATTCAGTTCTTACACATATATATTCCGTTCTTACTCATATAAATTCAGTTCTTACGCATATATATTCAGTTCTTACGCATATATTTTTAGTTCTTACGCATATATATTCAGTTCTTACGCATATATATTCAGTTCTGACGCATATATATTCAGTTCTTACACATATATATTCAGTTCTTACACATATATATTCAGTTCTTACACATATATATTCAGTTCTTACACATATATATTCAGTTCTTACACATATATATTCAGTTCTTACACATATATATTCAGTTCTTACACATATATATACAGTTCTTACACATATATATTCCGTTCTTACACATATATATTCAGTTCTTACACATATATATTCCGTTCTTACTCATATATATTCAGTTCTTACGCATATATATTCCGTTCTTACTCATATATATTCCGTTCTTACACATATATATTCAGTTCTTACACATATATATTCACTTCTTACACATATATATTCCGTTCTTACACATATATATTCCGTTCTTACACATATATATTCCGTTCTTACATATATATATTCCGTTCTTACACATATATGTTCCGTTCTTACACATATATATTCCGTTCTTACGCATATATATTCCGTTCTTACGCACATATATTCCGTTCTTACGCATATATATTCAGTTCTTACGCATATATATTCAGTTCTAACGCATATATATTCAGTTCTTACACATATATTCAGTTTACGCATATATATTCAGTTCTTACGCATATATATTCAGTTCTTACACATATATATTCAGTTCTTACACATATATATTCAGTTCTTACACATATATATTTAGTTCTTACACATATATATTCACTTCTTACACATATATATACCGTTCTTACGCATATATGTTTAGTTCTTACACATATATTTTCCGTTCTAATGCATATATATTCCGTTCTTACACATATATATTCCGTTCTTACACGTATATATTCCGTTCTTTCACGTATATATTCCGTTCTTACACATATATATTCCGTTCTTACACATATATATTCGGTTCTTACATATATATATTCCGTTCTTACACATATGTGTTCCGTTCTTACACATATATATTCCGTTCTTACGCATATATATTCCGTTCTTACACATATATATTCCGTTCTTACGCATATATATTGCGTTCTTACGGATATATATTCAGTTCTTACGCATATATATTCAGTTCTTACACATATATATTCAGTTTTACGCATATATATTCAGTTCTTACGCATATATATTCAGTTCTTACACATATACATTCCGTTCTTACGCATATATATTCAGTTCCTACGCATAATATTCAGTTCTTACGCATATATGTTCAATTCTTACGCATATATATTCAGTTCTAACGCATATATATTCCGTTCTTACACATATATATTCCGTTCTTACGCATATATATTCTTACACATATATTCCGTTCTTACACATACATATTCCGTTCTTACACATATATATTCCGTTCTTACATATACATATTCCGTTCTTACACATATATATTCAGTTCTTACACATATATATTCAGTTCTTACACATATATATTCAGTTCTTACACATATATATTCAGTTCTTACACATATATATTCAGTTCTTACACATATATATACAGTTTCTTACACATATATTTTCCGTTCTTACGCATATATATTCTTACACATACATTCCGTTCTTACACATATATATTCAGTCCTAACACACATATATTCAGTTCTTACGCATATATATTCCGTTCTTACTCATATATATTCCGTTCTTACACATATATATTCAGTTCTTACACATATATATTCACTTCTTACACATATATATTCCGTTCTTACACATATATATTCCGTTCTTACACATATATATTCCGTTCTTACATATATATATTCCGTTCTTACACATATATGTTCCGTTCTTACACATATATATTCCGTTCTTACGCATATATATTCAGTTCTTACGCATATATATTCAGTTCTAACGCATATATATTCAGTTCTTACACATATATTCAGTTTTACGCATATATATTCAGTTCTTACGCATATATATTCAGTTCTTACACATATATATTCAGTTCTTACACATATATATTCAGTTCTTACACATATATATTTAGTTCTTACACATATATATTCACTTCTTACACATATATATACCGTTCTTACGCATATATGTTTAGTTCTTACACATATATTTTCCGTTCTAATGCATATATATTCCGTTCTTACACGTATATATTCCGTTCTTACACATATATATTCCGTTCTTACATATATATATTCCGTTCTTACACATATATGTTCCGTTCTTACACATATATATTCCGTTCTTACGCATATATATTCCGTTCTTACACATATATATTCCGTTCTTACGCATATATATTCAGTTCTTACGGATATATATTCAGTTCTTACGCATATATATTCAGTTCTTACACATATATATTCAGTTTTACGCATATATATTCAGTTCTTACGCATATATATTCAGTTCTTACACATATACATTCCGTTCTTACGCATATATATTCAGTTCCTACGCATAATATTCAGTTCTTACGCATATATGTTCAATTCTTACGCATATATATTCAGTTCTAACGCATATATATTCCGTTCTTACACATATATATTCCGTTCTTACGCATATATATTCTTACACATATATTCCGTTCCTACACATACATATTCCGTTCTTACACATATATATTCCGTTCTTACATATACATATTCCGTTCTTACACATATATATTCCGTTCTTACACATATATATTCCATTCTTACACATTTATATTTCGTTCTCACACATATATATTCCGTTCTTACACATATATATTCAGCTCTTACGCATATATATTCACTTCTTACGCATATATATTCAGTTCTTACGCAAATATATACAGTTCTTACACATATATATTCAGTTCTTAAACATATATATTCAGTTCTTACACATATATATTTAGTTCTTACACATATATATTCACTTCTTACACATATATATTCCGTTCTTACACATATATATTCCGTTCTTACACATATATATTCCGTTTTTACAAATATATATTCCGTTTCTTACACATATATATTCCGTTCTTACGGATATATATTCCGTTCTTACGCATATATATTCAGTTCTTACGCATATATATTCCGTTCTTTCGCATATATATTCAGTTTTACGCATATATATTCAGTTCTTACGCATATATATTCAGTTCTTACACATATATTTTCAGTTCTTACACATATATAATTAGTCCTTACGCATATATATTCCGTTCTTACACATATATATTCCGTTCTTACACATATATATTCCCTTTTTACACATATATATTCCGTTCTTACACATATATATTCAGCTCTTACGCATATATATTCAGTTCTTACGCATATATATTCAGTTCTTACGCATATATATTCAGTTCTTACACATATATATTCATTTCTTACACATATATATTCAGTTCTTACACATATATATTTAGTTCTTACACATATATATTCACTTCTTACACATATATATTCCGTTCTTACACATTTATATTCCGTTCTTACACATATATATTCCGTTCTTACAAATATATATTCCGTTCTTGCACATATATATTCCGTTCTTACGCATATATATTCCGTTCTTAAGCATATATATTCAGTTCTTACGCATATATATTCCGTTCTTTCGCATATATATTCAGTTTTACGCATATATATTCAGTTCTTACGCATATATATTCAGTTCTTACACATATATATTCAGTTCTTACACATATATATTCCTTTCTTACGCATATATATTCTTACACATATATTCCGTTCTTTCACATATATATTCAGTTCTTAGAGATATATATTCCGTTCTTACACATATATATTCCGTTCTTACGCATATATATTCAGTTCGTACGCATATATATTCCATTCTTACGCATATATATTCAGTTCTTACGCATATATATTCAGTTCTTACGCATATATATCCAATTCTTACGCATATATATTCATTTCTTACGCATATATATTCAGTTCTTACACATATATATTCAGTTCTTACACATATATATTCAGTTCTTACACATATATATATCGTTCTTACGCATATATATTCTTATACATATATTCCGTTCTTACACATATATATTCCGTTCTTACACATATATATTCCGTTCTTACACATATATATCCCATTCTTACACATATATATTTCGTTCTTACACATATATATTCCGTTCTTACAAATATATATTCCGTTCTTACACATACATATTCCGTTCTTACACATATATATTCCGTTCTTACGCATATATATTTCGTTCTTACAAATATATATTCCGTTCTTACACATACATATTTCGTTCTTACACATATATATTCCGTTCTTACGCATATATATTCTGTTCTTACACATATATATTCAGTTCTTACGCATATATGTTCAGTTCTTACGCATATATGTTCAGTTATTACGCATATATATTCAGTTCGTACGCATATATGTTCAGTTCTTACGCATATATATTCAGTTCTAACGCATATATATTCAGTTCTTACGCATATATTCAGTTCTTACGCATATATATTTAGTTCTTACGCATATATGTTCAGTTCTTACACCTATATGTTCAGTTCTTACGCATATTTATTCAGTTCTTGCGCATATATATTCAGTTCTTACGCATATATATTCAGTTCTTACTCATATATATTCAGTTCTTACACATATATATTCAGCTCTTACACATATATATTCAGTTCTTACACATATATATTCAGTTCTTACAAATATATATTCCGTTCTTACACATACATATTCCGTTCTTACACGTACATATTCTGTACTTACGCATATATATTCCGTTCTTACGCATATATGTTCAGTTCTTACTCATATATTTTCCGTTCTAACGCATATATATTCCGTTCTTACACATATATATTTCGTTCTTACACGTATATATTCCGTTCTAAGACGTATATATTCCGTTCTTACACATATATATTCCGTTTTTACACATATATATTCCGTTCTTACACATATATATTCAGCTCTTACGCATATATATTCACTTCTTACGAATATATATTCAGTTCTTACGCATATATATTCAGTTCTTACACATATATATTCAGTTCTTACACATATATATTCAGTTCTTACACATATATATTCAGTTCTTACACATATATATTTAGTTCTTACACATATATATTCACTTCTTACACATATATATTCCGTTCTTACATATATATATTCCGTTCTTACAAATATATATTCCGTTCTTACACATATATATTCCGTTCTTACGGATATATATTCCGTTCTTACGCATATATATTCAGTTCTTACGCATATATATTCAGTTCTTTCGCATATATATTCAGTTTTATGCATATATATTCAGTTCTTACGCATATAAATTCAGTTCTTACACATATATTTTCAGTTCTTACACATATATAATTAGTTCTTACGCATATATATTCCGTTCTTACACATATATATTCCTTTCTTACGCATATATATTCTTACACATATATTCCGTTCTTACACATATATATTCAGTTCTTAGATATATATATTCCGTTCTTACACATATATATTCCGTTCTTACGCATATATATTCAGTTCTTACGCATATATATTCCGTTCTTACACATATATATTCCATTCTTACACATTTATATTTCGTTCTTACACATATATATTCCGTTCTTACACATATATATTCAGTTCTTACACATATATATTCCGTTTTTACACATATATATTCCGTTCTTACACATATATATTCAGCTCTTACGCATATATATTCACTTCTTACGAATATATATTCAGTTCTTACGCATATATATTCAGTTCTTACACATATATATTCAGTTCTTACACATATATATTCAGTTCTTACACATATATATTCTGTTCTTACACATATATATTTAGTTCTTACACATATATATTCACTTCTTACACATATATATTCCGTTCTTACACATATATATTCCGTTCTTACAAATATATATTCCGTTCTTACACATATATATTCCGTTCTTACGGATATATATTCCGTTCTTACGCATATATATTCAGTTCTTACGCCTATATATTCAGTTCTTTCGCATATATATTCAGTTTTATGCATATATATTCAGTTCTTACGCATATAAATTCAGTTCTTACACATATATTTTCAGTTCTTACACATATATAATTAGTTCTTACGCATATATATTCCGTTCTTACACATATATATTCCTTTCTTACGCATATATATTCTTACACATATATTCCGTTCTTACACATATATATTCAGTTCTTAGAGATATATATTCCGTTCTTACACATATATATTCCGTTCTTACGCATATATATTCAGTTCTTACGCATATATATTCCGTTCTTACACATATATATTCCATTCTTACACATTTATATTTCGTTCTTACACATATATATTCCGTTCTTACAAATATATATTCCGTTCTTACACATACATATTCCGTTCTTACACATATATATTCCGTTCTTACGCATATATATTCCGTTCTTACAAATATATATTCCGTTCTTACACTTACATATTCCGTTCTTACACATATATATTCCGTTCTTACGCATATATATTCAGTTCTTACACATATATATTCAGTTCTTATGCATATATGTTCAGTTCTTACGCATATATGTTCAGTTATTACGCATATATATTCAGTTCGTACGCATATATGTTCAGTTCTTACGCATATATACTCAGTTCTAAAGCATATATATTCAGTTCTTACGCATATATTCAGTTCTTACGCATATATATTCAGTTCTTACACATATATGTTCAGTTATTACGCATATATTTTCAGTTCTTACACATATATGTTCAGTTCTTACGCAAATTTATTCAGTTCTTGCGCATATATATTCAGTTCTTACGCATATATATTCAGTTCTTACGCATATATATTCAGTTCTTACACATATATATTCAGTTCTTTCACATATATATTCAGTTCTTACAAATATATATTCCGTTATTACACATACATATTCCGTTCTAACACGTACATATTCCGTACTTACGCATAGATATTCCGTTCTTACGCATATATGTTCAATTCTTACACATATTTTTTCCGTTCTAACGCATATATATTCCTTTCTTACACATATATATTCCGTTCTTACACGTATATATTCCGTTCTTACACGTATATATTCCGTTCTTACACATATATATTCCGTTTTTACACATATATATTCCGTTCTTACACATATATATTCAGCTCTTACGCATATATATTCAGTTCTTACGCATATATATTCAGTTCTTACGCATATATATTCAGTTCTTACACATATATATTCAGTTCTTACACATATATATTCAGTTCTTACACATATATATTTAGTTCTTACACATAAATATTCACTTCTTACACATATATATTCCGTTCTTACACATTTATATTCCGTTCTTACACATATATATTCCGTTCTTACAAATATATATTCCGTTCTTACACATATATATTCCGTTCTTACGCATATATATTCCGTTCTTAAGCATATATATTCAGTTCTTACGCATATATATTCCGTTCATTCGCATATATATTTAGTTTTACGCATATATATTCAGTTCTTACGCATATATATTCAGTTCTTACACATATATATTCAGTTCTTACACATATATAATTAGTTCTTATGCATATATATTCCGTTCTTACACATATATATTCCTTTCTTACGCATATATATTCTTACACATATATTCCGTTCTTACACATATATATTCAGTTCTTAGAGATATATATTCCGTTCTTACACATATATATTCCGTTCTTACGCATATATATTCAGTTCTTACGCATATATATTCCATTCTTACGCATATATATTCAGTTCTTACGCATATATATTCAGTTCTTACGCATATATATCCAATTCTTACGCATATATATTCAGTTCTTACACATATATATTCAGTTCTAACACATATATATTCAGTTCTTACACATATATATTCAGTTCTTACACATATATATTCAGTTCTTACACATATATATTCAGTTCTTACACATAAATATTCCGTTCTTACGCATATACATTCTTATACATATATTCCGTTCTTACACATATATATTCCGTTCTTACACATATATATTCCGTTCTTACACATATATATTCCGTTCTTAACCATATATATCCCATTCTTACACATATATATTTCGTTCTTACACATATATATTCCGTTCTTACAAATATATATTCCGTTCTCACACATATATATTCTGTTCTTACGCATATATATTTCGTTCTTACAAATATATATTCCGTTCTTACACATACATATTTCGTTCTTACACATATATATTCCGTTCTTACGCATATATATTCTGTTCTTACACATATATATTCAGTTCTTACGCATATATGTTCAGTTCTTACGCATATATGTTCAGTTATTACGCATATATATTCAGTTCGTACGCATATATATTCAGTTCTTACGCATATATATTCAGTTCTAACGCATATATATTCAGTTCTTACGCATATATTCAGTTCTTACGCATATATATTCAGTTCTTACGCATATATGTTCAGTTATTACGCATATATGTTCAGTTCTTACACATATATGTTCAGTTCTTACGCATATTTATTCAGTTCTTGCGCATATATATTCAGTTCTTACGCATATATACTCAGTTCTTACGCATATATATTCAGTTCTTACACATATATATTCAGCTCTTACACATATATATTCAGTTCTTACACATATATATTCAGTTCTTACAAATACATATTCCGTTCTTACACATACATATTCCGTTCTTACACGTACATATTCCGTATTTAAAAAAATATATATTCCGTTCTTACGCATATATGTTCAGTTCTTACACATATATTTTCCGTTCTAACGCATATATATTCCGTTCTTACACATATATATTCCTTTCTTACACGTATATATTCCGTTCTTACACGTATATATTCCGTTCTTACACATATATATTCCGTTTTTACACATATATATTCCGTTCTTATACATATATATTCAGCTCTTACGCATATATATTCAGTTCTTACGCATATATATTCAGTTATTACGCATATATATTCAGTTCTTACACATATATATTTCAGTTCTTACACATATATATTCAGTTCTTACACATATATATTTAGTTCTTACACATATATAATCACTTCTTACACATATATATTCCGTTCTTACACATATATATTCCGTTCTTACACATATATATTCCGTTCTTACACATATATATTCCGTTCTTACACATATATATTCCGTTCTTACGCATATATATTCCGTTCTTACGCATATATATTCAGTTCTTACGCATATATATTCCGTTCTTTCGTATATATATTCAGTTCTTACGCATATATATTCAGTTCTTACACATATATATTCAGTTCTTACACATATATAATTAGTTTTTACGCATATATATTCCATTCTTACACATATATATTCCTTTCTTACGCATATATATTCTTACACATATATTCCGTTCTTACACATATATATTCAGTTCTTAGAGATATATATTCCGTTCTTACATATATATATTCCGTTCTTACGCATATATATTCAGTTCTTACGCATATATATTCCGTTCTTACGCATATATATTCAGTTCTTACGCATATATATCCAGTTCTTAAACATATATATTCAATTCTTACGCATATATATTCAGTTCTTACGCATATATATTCAGTTCTAACGCATATATATTCAGTTCTTACACATATATATTCAGTTCTAACACATATATATTCAGTTCTTACACATATATATTCAGTTCTTACACATATATATTCAGTTCTTACACATATATATTCCGTTCTTACGCATATATATTCTTACACATATATTCCTTTCTTAAACATATATATTCAGTTCTTACACATATATATTCCGTTCTTACACATATATATTCCGTTCTTACGCATATATATTCTTACACATATATTCCGTTCTTACACATATATATTCCGTTCTTACACATATATATATTCCGTTCTTACACATAAATATTCCGTTCTTACACATATATATTCCGTTCTTACACATATATATTCCATTCTTACACATATATATTTCGTTCTTACACATATATATTCAGTTCTTACAAATATATATTCCGTTCTTACACATACATATTCCGTTCTTACACATATATATTCCGTTCTTTCAAATATATAATCCGTTCTTACACATACATATTCCGTTCTTACAAATATATATTCCGTTCTTACGCATATATATTCAGTTCTTACGCATATATATTCAGTTCTTACGCATATATATTCAGTTCTTACGCATATATATTCAGTTCTTACGCATATATATTCAGTTCTTACACATATATATTCAGCTCTTACACATATATATTCAGTTCTTACACATATATATTCAGTTCTTACAAATATATATTCCGTTCTTACACATACATATTCCGTTCTTACACGTACATATTCCGAACTTACGCATATATATTCCGTTCTTACGCATATATGTTCAGTTCTTACACATATATTTTCCGTTCTAACGCATATATATTCCGTTCAACACATATATATCCCGTTCTTACACGTATATATTCCGTTCTTACACGTATATATTCCGTTCTTACACATATATATTTCGTTTTTACACATATATATTCCGTTCTTACACGTATATATTCCGTTCTTACACGTATATATTCCGTTCTTACACATATATATTCCGTTTTTACACATATATTTTCCGTTCTTACACATATATATTCTGTTCTTACACATATATATCCCGTTCTTACACGTATACATTCCTTTCTTACACATATATAATTAGTTCTTACACATATATTTAGTTCTTACACATATATATTCACTTCTTACACAGATATATTCCGTTCTTACACATATATATTCCGTTCTTACACATATATATTCAGTTCTTACGCATATATATTCAGTTCTTACACATATATATTCAGCTCTTACATATATATATTCAGTTCTTACACATATATATTCAGTTCTTACAAATACATATTCCGTTCTTACACAAACATATTCCGTTCTTACACTTACATATTCCGTACTTACGCATATATATTCCGTTCTTACGCATATATGTTCAGTTCTTACACATATATTTTCCGTTCTAACGCATATATATTCCGTTCTTACACATATATATTCCGTTCTTACACGTATATATTCCGTTCTTACACATATATATTCCGTTTTTACATATATATTCCGTTCTTATACATATATATTCAGCTCTTACGCATATATATTCACTTCTTACACATATATATTCCGTTCTTACACATATATTCCGTTCTTACACATACATATTCCGTTCTTAAAAATATATATTCCGTTCTTACGCATATATATTCCGTTCTTACACATATATATTCAGTTCTTACACATATATATTCAGTTTTTACACATATATATTCAGTTCTTACACATATATATTCAGTTCTTACACATATATATTTAGTTCTTACACATATATATTCACTTCTTACACATATATATTTCGTTCTTACACATATATTCCGTTCTTACACATACATATTCCGTTCTTAAAAATATATATTCCGTTCTAACGCATATATATTCCGTTCTTACACATATATATTCAGTTCTTACGCATATATGTTCAGTTCTTACGCATATATGTTCAGTTATTACGCATATATATTCAGTTCGTACTCATATATGTTCAGTTCTTACGCATATATATTCAGTTCTAACGCGTATATATTCAGTTCTTACGCATATATATTCAGTTCTTACGCATATATGTTCAGTTATTAAGCATATATGTTCAGTTCTTACACATATATGTTCAGTTCTTACGCATATTTATTCAGTTCTTGCGCATATATATTCAGTTCTTACGCATATATATTCAGTTCTTACGCCTATATATTCAGTTCTTACACATATATATATAGCTCTTACACATATATATTCAGTTCTTAAACATATATATTCAGTTCTTACAAATATATATTCCGTTCTTACACATACATATTCCGTACTTACACGTACATATTCCGAACTTACGCATATATATTCCGTTCTTACGCATATATGTTCAGTTCTTACACATATATTTTCCGTTCTAACGCATATATATTCCGTTATTACACATATATATTCCGTTCTTACACGTATATATTCCGTTCTTACACATATATATTCCGTTTTAACACATATATATTCCGTTCTTACACGTATATATTCCGTTCTCACACGTATATATTCCGTTCTTACACATATATATTCCGTTTTTACACATATATATTCCGTTCTTACACATATATATTCTGTTCTTACACATATATATCCCGTTCTTACACGTATATATTCCGTTCTTACACATATATAATTAGTTCTTACACATACATTTAGTTCTTACAAATATATATTCACTTCTTACACATATATATTCCGTTCTTACACATATATATTCGTTCTTACACATAAATATTCCGTTCTTACACATATATTTTCCGTTCTTACACATATATATTCCGTTCTTACGCATATATATTCCGTTCTTACGCATATATATTCCGTCCTTTCGCATATATATTCAGTTCTTACGCATATATATTCAGTTCTTACACATATATATTCAGTTTTACGCATATATATTCAGTTCTTACGCATATATATTCAGTTCTTACGCATATATATTCAGTTCTTTCGCATATATATTCAGTTCTTACACATATATAGTCAGTTCTTACACATATATCTTCCGTTCTTACACATATATATTCCGTTCTTACACATATATTCCGTTCTTACGCATATATATTCCGTTCTTTCGCATACATATTCAGTTTTACGCATATATATTCAGTTATTACGCCTATATATTCCGTACTTACACATATATATTCCGTTCTTAAGCATATATATTCTTACGCATATATATTCCGTTCTTTCACATATATATGCAGTTCTTACACATATATAATCAGTTCTTACGCATATATATTCCGTTCTTACACATATATATTCCGTTCTTACGCATATATATTCTTACACATATATTGCGTTCTTACACATATATATTCAGTACTTACACATATATATTGCGTTCTTACGCATATATATTCAGTTCTTACGCATACATATTCCGTTCTTACGCATATATATTCAGTTCTTACGCATATATATTCAGTTCTTACGCACAGATATTCAGTTCTTACGCATATATATTCAGTTCTTACGCATATATATTCCGTTCTTACTCATATATATTCAGTTCTTACGCATATATATTCAGTTTTTACGCATATATATTCAGTTCTTACACATATATATTCAGTTCTTACACATATATATTCAGTTCTTACACATATATATTCAGTTCTTACACATATATATTCCGTTCTTACGCATATATATTCTTACACATATATTCTGTTCTTACACATATATACTCATATATATTCCGTTCTTACACATATATATTCCGTTTTTACACGTACATATACCGTTCTTACACATATATATTCCGTTCTTACACATATATATTCCGTTCTTACGCATATATATTCAGTTCTTACGCATATATATTCAGTTCTTACACATATATATTCAGTTCTTACGAATATATATTCAGTTCTTACACATATATATTTAGTTCTTACACATATATATTCAGTTCTTACACATATATATTCCGTTTTTACACATATATATTCCGTTCTTACACATATATATTCCGTTCTTACACATATATATTCCGTTATTACACGTATATATTTCGTTCTTACACATATATATTCCGTTCTTACACATATATATTCCGTTCTTACACATATATTCCGTTCTTACGCATATATTTTCCGTTCTTTCGCATATATATTCAGTTTTATGCATATATATTCAGCACTTACGCATATATATTCAGTTCTTACACATATATATTCAGTTCTTACACATATATATTCAGTTCTTACACATATATATTCCGTTCTTACGCATATATATTCTTACACATATATTCCTTTCTTAAACATATATATTCAGTTCTTACACATATATATTCCGTTCTTACACATATATATTCCGTTCTTACGCATATATATTCTTACACATATATTCCGTTCTTACACATATATATTCCGTTCTTACACATATATATATTCCGTTCTTACACATAAATATTCCGTTCTTACACATATATATTCCGTTCTTACACATATATATTCCATTCTTACACATATATATTTCGTTCTTACACATATATATTCAGTTCTTACAAATATATATTCCGTTCTTACACATACATATTCCGTTCTTACACATATATATTCCGTTCTTACGCATATATATTCCGTTCTTTCAAATATATAATCCGTTCTTACACATACATATTCCGTTCTTACAAATATATATTCCGTTCTTACGCATATATATTCAGTCCTTACGCATATATATTCAGTTCTTACGCATATATATTCAGTTCTTACGCATATATATTCAGTTCTTACGCATATATATTCAGTTCTTACACATATATATTCAGCTCTTACACATATATATTCAGTTCTTACACATATATATTCAGTTCTTACAAATATATATTCCGTTCTTACACATACATATTCCGTTCTTACACGTACATATTCCGAACTTACGCATATATATTCCGTTCTTACGCATATATGTTCAGTTCTTACACATATATTTTCCGTTCTAACGCATATATATTCCGTTCAACACATATATATCCCGTTCTTACACGTATATATTCCGTTCTTACACGTATATATTCCGTTCTTACACATATATATTTCGTTTTTACACATATATATTCCGTTCTTACACGTATATATTCCGTTCTTACACGTATATATTCCGTTCTTACACATATATATTCCGTTTTTACACATATATTTTCCGTTCTTACACATATATATTCTGTTCTTACACATATATATCCCGTTCTTACACGTATACATTCCTTTCTTACACATATATAATTAGTTCTTACACATATATTTAGTTCTTACACATATATATTCACTTCTTACACAGATATATTCCGTTCTTACGCATATATATTCCGTTCTTACGCATATATGTTCAGTTCTTACACATATATTTTCCGTTCTAACGCATATATATTCCGTTCAACACATATATATCCCGTTCTTACACGTATATATTCCGTTCTTACACGTATATATTCCGTTCTTACACATATATATTTCGTTTTTACACATATATATTCCGTTCTTACACGTATATATTCCGTTCTTACACGTATATATTCCGTTCTTACACATATATATTCCGTTTTTACACATATATTTTCCGTTCTTACACATATATATTCTGTTCTTACACATATATATCCCGTTCTTACACGTATACATTCCTTTCTTACACATATATAATTAGTTCTTACACATATATTTAGTTCTTACACATATATATTCACTTCTTACACAGATATATTCCGTTCTTACACATATATATTCCGTTCTTACACATATATATTCAGTTCTTACGCATATATATTCAGTTCTTACACATATATATTCAGTTCTTACAAATACATATTCCGTTCTTACACAAACATATTCCGTTCTTACACGTACATATTCCGTACTTACGCATATATATTCCGTTCTTACGCATATATGTTCAGTTCTTACACATATATTTTCCGTTCTAACGCATATATATTCCGTTCTTACACATATATATTCCGTTCTTACACGTATATATTCCGTTCTTACACATATATATTCCGTTTTTACATATATATTCCGTTCTTATACATATATATTCAGCTCTTACGCATATATATTCACTTCTTACACATATATATTCCGTTCTTACACATATATTCCGTTCTTACACATACATATTCCGTTCTTAAAAATATATATTCCGTTCTTACGCATATATATTCCGTTCTTACACATATATATTCAGTTCTTACACATATATATTCAGTTTTTACACATATATATTCAGTTCTTACACATATATATTCAGTTCTTACACATATATATTTAGTTCTTACACATATATATTAACTTCTTACACATATATATTTCGTTCTTACACATATATTCCGTTCTTACACATACATATTCCGTTCTTAAAAATATATATTCCGTTCTAACGCATATATATTCCGTTCTTACACATATATATTCAGTTCTTACGCATATATGTTCAGTTCTTACGCATATATGTTCAGTTATTACGCATATATATTCAGTTCGTACGCATATATGTTCAGTTCTTACGCATATATATTCAGTTCTAACGCGTATATATTCAGTTCTTACGCATATATATTCAGTTCTTACGCATATATGTTCAGTTATTAAGCATATATGTTCAGTTCTTACACATATATGTTCAGTTCTTACGCATATTTATTCAGTTCTTGCGCATATATATTCAGTTCTTACGCATATATATTCAGTTCTTACGCCTATATATTCAGTTCTTACACATATATATATAGCTCTTACACATATATATTCAGTTCTTAAACATATATATTCAGTTCTTACAAATATATATTCCGTTCTTACACATACATATTCCGTACTTACACGTACATATTCCGAACTTACGCATATATATTCCGTTCTTACGCATATATGTTCAGTTCTTACACATATATTTTCCGTTCTAACGCATATATATTCCGTTATTACACATATATATTCCGTTCTTACACGTATATATTCCGTTCTTACACATATATATTCCGTTTTTACACATATATATTCCGTTCTTACACGTATATATTTCGTTCTCACACGTATATATTCCGTTCTTACACATATATATTCCGTTTTTACACATATATATTCCGTTCTTACACATATATATTCTGTTCTTACACATATATATCCCGTTCTTACACGTATATATTCCGTTCTTACACATATATAATTAGTTCTTACACATACATTTAGTTCTTACAAATATATATTCACTTCTTACACATATATATTCCGTTCTTACACATATATATTCGTTCTTACACATAAATATTCCGTTCTTACACATATATTTTCCGTTCTTACACATATATATTCCGTTCTTACGCATATATATTCCGTTCTTACGCATATATATTCCGTCCTTTCGCATATATATTCAGTTCTTACGCATATATATTCAGTTCTTACACATATATATTCAGTTTTACGCATATATATTCAGTTCTTACGCATATATATTCAGTTCTTACGCATATATATTCAGTTCTTTCGCATATATATTCAGTTCTTACAGATATATAGTCAGTTCTTACACATATATCTTCCGTTCTTACACATATATATTCCGTTCTTACACATATATTCCGTTCTTACGCATATATATTCCGTTCTTTCGCATACATATTCAGTTTTACGCATATATATTCAATTATTACGCCTATATATTCCGTACTTACACATATATATTCCGTTCTTAAGCATATATATTCTTACGCATATATATTCCGTTCTTTCACATATATATGCAGTTCTTACACATATATAATCAGTTCTTACGCATATATATTCCGTTCTTACACATATATATTCCGTTCTTACGCATATATATTCTTACACATATATTGCGTTCTTACACATATATATTCAGTACTTACACATATATATTGCGTTCTTACGCATATATATTCAGTTCTTACGCATACATATTCCGTTCTTACGCATATATATTCAGTTCTTACGCATATATATTCAGTTCTTACGCACAGATATTCAGTTCTTACGCATATATATTCAGTTCTTACGCATATATATTCCGTTCTTACTCATATATATTCAGTTCTTACGCATATATATTCAGTTTTTACGCATATATATTCAGTTCTTACACATATATATTCAGTTCTTACACATATATATTCAGTTCTTACACATATATATTCAGTTCTTACACATATATATTCCGTTCTTACGCATATATATTCTTACACATATATTCTGTTCTTACACATATATACTCATATATATTCCGTTCTTACACATATATATTCCGTTTTTACACGTACATATACCGTTCTTACACATATATATTCCGTTCTTACACATATATATTCCGTTCTTACGCATATATATTCAGTTCTTACGCATATATATTCAGTTCTTACACATATATATTCAGTTCTTACGAATATATATTCAGTTCTTACACATATATATTTAGTTCTTACACATATATATTCAGTTCTTACACATATATATTCCGTTTTTACACATATATATTCCGTTCTTACACATATATATTCCGTTCTTACACATATATATTCCGTTATTACACGTATATATTTCGTTCTTACACATATATATTCCGTTCTTACACATATATATTCCGTTCTTACACATATATTCCGTTCTTACGCATATATTTTCCGTTCTTTCGCATATATATTCAGTTTTATGCATATATATTCAGCACTTACGCATATATATTCAGTTCTTACACATATATATTCCGTTCTTACACATATATATTCCGTTCTTACGCATATATATTGCGTTCTAACGCATATATTCAGTTCTTACGCATATATATTCAGTTCTTACACATATATATTCAGTTTTACGCATATATATTCGGTTCTTACGCATATATATTCAATTCTTACGCATATATATTCAGTTCTTACGCATATATATTCAGTTCTTAGGCATATATATTCAGTTCTTACGCATATATATTCAGTTCTTACGCATATATATTCAGTTCTTACACATATATATTTAGTTTTTACACATATATATTCAGTTGTTACACATATATATTCCGTTCTTACACATATATATTCCGTTCTTACACGTACATATTCCGTACTTACGCATATATATTCCGTTCTTACGCATATATGTTCAGTTCTTACGCATATATATTCCGTTCTTACACATATATATTCCGTTCTTACGCATATATATTCTTACACATATATTCCGTTCTTACACATATATATTCCGTTCTTACACATATATATTCAGTTCTTACGCATATATATTCAGTTCTTACGCATATATATTCAGTTCTTACACATATATATTCATTTCTTACACATATATGTTCTGTTCTTACAAATATATATTCCGTTCTTACACGTACTTATTCCGTTCTTACACATATATATTCCGTTCTTACACATATATATTCCGTTGTTACACATATATTTTCAGTTCTTACACATATATATTCACTTATTACACGTATATATTCAGTTCTTACACATATATATTCCATTCTTACACATATATACACATATATATTCCATTCTTACACATATATATTCCGTTCTTACACGTACATATTCCGTTCTTACACATATATATTCCGTTCTTACACATATATATTCCGTTCTTACGCATATATATTAGTTCTTACGCATATATATTCAGTTCTTACACATATATATTCAGTTCTTACAAATATATATTCAGTTCTTACACATATATATTCAGTTCTTATATTTAGTTCTATATATTCATTTCTTACACATATATGTTCTGTTCTTACACATATATATTCCGTTCTTACACGTACTTATTCCGTTCTTACACATATATATTCCATTCTTACACATATATATTCCGTTGTTACACATATATTTTCCGTTATTACACATATATATTCCGTTCTTACACATATATATTCAGTTCTTACGCATATATATTCCGTTCTTACACATATATATTCCGTTCTTGCGCATATATATTCAGTTCTTACGCATATATATTCATTTCTTACACATATTTGTTCAGTTCTAACGCATATATATTCAGTTTAACGCATATATATTCAGTTATTACACATATATATTCCGTTCTTACGCATATATATTCAGTTCTTACGCATATATATTCAGTTCTTACGCATATATATTCAGTTCTTACGCATATATATTCCGTTATTACGCATATATATTCAGTTATTACGCATATATATTTAGTTCTTACGCATATATATTCAGTTGTTACTCATATATATTCAGTTCTTACGCATATATATTCAGTTCTTACGCATATATATTCAGTTCTTACACATATATATTCAGTTCTTACACATATATATTCAGTTCTTACACATATATATTCAGTTCTTACACATATATATTCAGTTCTTACACATATATATTCAGTTCTTAAACATATGTATTCCATTCTTACGCATATATATTCTTACACATATATTCCGTTCTTACACATATATACACATATATATTCCGTTCTTACACATATATATTCCGTTCTTAGAATTACATATTCCGTTCTTACACATATATATTCCGTTCTTACGCATATATATTCCGTTCTTACGCATATATATTCAGTTCTTACACATATATATTCCGTTCTTACGCATATATATTCAGTTCTTACGCATAGATATTCAGTTCTTACGCATATATATTCAGTTCTTACGCATATATATTCAGTTCTTACGCTTATATATTCCGTTCTTACGCATATATATTCAGTCATTACGCATATATATTCAGTTCTTACGCATATATATTCAGTTCTTACGCATATATATTCAGTTCTTACGCATATATATTCAGTTCATACGCATATATATTCATTTCTTACACATATATATTCAGTTCTTACACATATATATTCAGTTCTTACACATATATATTCAGTTCTTACACATATATATTCAGTTCTTACACATATATAATCCGTTCTTACGCATATATATTCTTAAACATATATTCCGTTCTTACACATATATACACATATATATTCCGTTCTTACACATATATATTCCGTTCTTACACGTACATATTCCGTTCTTCCACATATATATTCCGTTCTTACACATATATATTCCGTTCTTACGCATATATATTCAGTTCTTACGCATATATATTCAGTTCTTACACATATATATTCAGTTCTTACAAATATATATTCAGTTCTTACACATATATATTCAGTTCTTATATTTAGTACTATATATTCATTTCTTACACATATATGTTCTGTTCTTACACATATATATTCCGTTCTTACGCGTACTTATTCCGTTCTTACACATATATATTCCATTCTTACACATATATTTTCCGTTCTTATACATATATATTCCGTTCTTACACATATATATTCAGTTCTTACGCATATATATTCCGTTCTTACACAAATATATTCCGTTCTTACGCATATATATTCAGTTCTTACGCATATATATTCATTTCTTACACATATTTGTTCAGTTCTTACGCATATATATTCAGTGTAACGCATATATATTCAGTTATTACACATATATATTACGTTCTTACGCATATATATTCAGTTCTTACGCATATATATTCAGTTCTTACGCATATATATTCAGTTCTTACGCATATATATTCCGTTCTTACGCATATATATTCAGTTATTACGCATATATATTCAGTTCTTACGCATATATATTCAGTTCTTACGCATATATATTCAGTTCTTACGCATATATATTCAGTTCTTACGCATATATATTCAGTTCTTACACATATATATTCCGTTCTTACACATATATATTCAGTTCTTACACATATATATTCAGTTCTTACACATATATATTCAGTTCTTACACATATATATTCAGTTCTTACACATATATATTCCGTTCTTACGAATATATATTCTTACACATTTATTCCGTTCTTACACATATATACACATATATATTCCGTTCTTACACATATATATTCAGTTCTTACGCATATATATTCCGTTCTTACGCATATATATTCAGTTCTTACACATATATATTCAGTTCTTACAAATATATATTCAGTTCTTACACATATATATTCATTTCTTACACATATATATTCAGTTCTTACACATATATATTCCGTTTTTACACATATATATTCCGTTCTTACACATATATATTCCGTTCTTACACATATATATTCCGTTCTTATACGTATATATTCCATTCTTACACATATATATTCCGTTCTTTCGCATATATATTCAGTTTTATGCATATATATTCAGTTCTTACGCATATATATTCACTTCTTACACATATATATATTCCGTTCTTACACATATATATTCTGTTCTTACACATATATTTTCCGTTCTTACACATACATATTCCGTTTTTACGCATATATATTCCGTTCTTACGCATATATATTCAGTTCTTACGCATATATATTCAGTTCTTACACACATATATTCAGTTATTACACATATATATTCCGTTCTTACGCATATATATTCAGTTCTTACGCATATATATTCAGTTTTACGCATATATATTCAGTTCTTACGCATATATATATTCAGTTCTTACACATATATATTCAGTTCTTACACATATATATTCAGTTCTTACACATATATATTCAGTTCTTACACATATATAATCCGTTCTTACGCATATATATTCTTAAACATATATTCCGTTCTTACACATATATACACATATATATTCCGTTTTTACACACATATATTCAGTTATTACGCATATATATTCCGTTCTTACGCATATATATTCAGTTCTTACGCATATATATTCAGTTTTACGCATATATATTCAGTTCTTACGCATATATATATTCAGTTCTTACACATATATATTCAGTTCTTACACATATATATTCAGTTCTTACACATATATATTCAGTTCTTAAACATATATAATCCGTTCTTACGCATATATATTCTTAAACATATATTCCGTTCTTACACATATATATTCCGTTCTTACACGTACATATTCCGTTCTTCCACATATATATTCCGTTCTTACACATATATATTCCGTTCTTACGCATATATATTCAGTTCTTACGCATATATATTCAGTTCTTACACATATATATTCAGTTCTTACAAATATATATTCAGTTTTTAAACATATATATTCAGTTCTTATATTTAGTTCTATATATTCATTTCTTACACATATATGTTCTGTTCTTACACATATATATTCCGTTCTTACGCGTACTTATTCCGTTCCTACACATATATATTCCATTCTTACACATATATTTTCCGTTCTTATACATATATATTCCGTTCTTACACATATATATTCAGTTCTTACGCATATATATTCCGTTCTTACACAAATATATTCCGTTCTTACGCATATATATTGAGTTCTTACGCATATATATTCATTTCTTACACATATTTGTTCAGTTCTTACGCATATATATTCAGTGTAACGCATATATATTCAGTTATTACACATATATATTACGTTCTTACGCATATATATTCAGTTCTTACGCATATATATTCAGTTCTTACGCATATATATTCCGTTCTTACGCATATATATTCAGTTCTTACGCATATATATTCCGGTCTTACGCATATATATTCAGTTATTACGCATATATATTCAGTTCTTACGCATATATATTCAGTTCTTACGCATATATATTCAGTTCTTACGCATATATATTCAGTTCTTACGCATATATATTCAGTTCTTACACATATATATTCCGTTCTTACACATATATATTCAGTTCTTACACATATATATTCAGTTCTTACACATATATATTCAGTTCTTACACATATATATGCAGTTCTTACACATATATATTCCGTTCTTACGCATATATATTCTTACACATTTATTCCGTTCTTACACATATATACACATATATATTCCGTTCTTACACATATATATTCCGTTCTTAGACGTACATATTCCGTTCTTACACATATACATTCCGTTCTTACACATATATATTCAGTTCTTACGCATATATATTCCGTTCTTACGCATATATATTCAGTTCTTACACATATATATTCAGTTCTTACAAATATATATTCAGTTCTTACACATATATATTCATTTCTTACACATATATATTCAGTTCTTACACATATATATTCCGTTTTTACACATATATATTCCGTTCTTACACATATATATTCCGTTCTTACACATATATATTCCGTTCTTATACGTATATATTCCGTTCTTACACATATATATTCCGTTCTTTCGCATATATATTCAGTTTTATGCATATATATTCAGTTCTTACGCATATATATTCACTTCTTACACATATATATATTCCGTTCTTACACATATATATTCTGTTCTTACACATATATTTTCCGTTCTTACACATACATATTCCGTTCTTACGCATATATATTCCGTTCTTACGCATATATCTTCAGTTCTTACGCATATATATTCAGTTCTTACACATATATATTCAGTTATTACACATATATATTCCGTTCTTACGCATATATATTCAGTTCTTACGCATATATATTCAGTTTTACGCATATATATTCAGTTCTTACGCATATATATATTCAGTTATTACGCATATATATTCAGTTCTTTCGCATATATATTCAGTTCTTACAGATATATAGTCAGTTCTTACACATATATATTCAGTTCTTACACATATATATTCCGTTTTTACACATATATATTTCGTTCTTACACATATATATTCCGTTCTTTCACGTATATAATCCGTTCTTACACATATATCTTCCGTTCTTACACATATATATTCCGTTCTTACACATATATATTCAGTTCTTACGCATATATATTCCGTTCTTACACATATATATTCAGTTCTTACGCATATATATTCATTTCTTACACTTATTTGTTCAGTTCTTACGCATATATATTCAGTTTAATGCATATATATTCAGTTATTACACATATATATTCCGTTCTTACGCATATATATTCAGTTCTTAACGATATATATTCAGTTCTTACGCATATATATTCAGTTCTTACGCATATATATTCCGTTCTTACGCATATATATTCAGTCATTACGCATATATATTCAGTTCTTACGCATATATATTCAGTTCTTACGCATATATATTCAGTTCTTACGCATATATATTCAGTTCTTACGCATATATATTCAGTTCTTACACATATATATTCAGTTCTGACACATATATATTCAGTTCTTACACATATATATTCAGTTCTTACACATATATATTCAGTTCTTACACATATATATTCAGTTCTTAAACATATATATTCCGTTCTTACGCATATATTTTCTTACACATATATTCCGTTCTTACACATATATACACATATATATTCCGTTCTTACACATACATATTCCGTTCTTAGATGTACATATTCCGTTCTTACACATATATATTCCGTTCTTACACATATATATTCCGTTCTTACGCATATATATTCCGTGCTTACGCATATATATTCAGTTCTTACACATATATATTCAGTTCTTACAAATATATATTCAGTTCTTACACATATATATTCAGTTCTTACACATATATATTCAGTTCTTACACATATATATTCCGTTTTTACACATATAGATTCCTTTCTTACACATATATATTCCGTTCTTACACATATATATTCCGTTCTTACACGTATATATTCCGTTCTTACACATATATATTCAGTTCTTACACATATATATTCCGTTCTTACACATATATTCCGTTCTTACGCATATATATTCCGTTCTTTCGCATATATATTCAGTTTTATGCATATATATTCCGTTCTTACTCATATATATTCCCTCCTTACACATATATATATTCCGTTCTTACACATATATATTCTGTTCTTACACATATTTTTTCCGCTCTTACACATACATATTCCGTTCTTACGCATATGTATTCCGTTCTTACGCATATATGTTCAGTACTTACGCATATATATTCAGTTCTAACGCATATATATTCCGTTCTTACACATATATATTCCGTTCTTACGCATATATATTCTTACACATATATTCCGTTCTTACACATATATATTCCGTTCTTACACATATATATTCAGTTCTTACGCATATTTATTCAGTTCTTACGCATATATATTCAGTTCTTACGCATATATATTCATTTTTTACACATATATGTTCAGTTCGTACACATATATATTCCGTTCTTACACGTACATATTCCGTTCTTACACATATATATTCCGTTCTTACACATATATATTCCGTTCTTACACATATATATTCAGTTCTTACACATATATATTCACTTATTACACGTATATATTCAGTTCTATAGGTTATTGCATTTGTATGGCTAAATATTACTTGGAACGAGTTGTTTTGGCAAAGGACGACGAGCTTGCGAGTCGTCCTGCGCCAAAACAACTCGTTCCAAGTAATATTTAGCCATACAAATTTAATAACCTTTTTATTGTATACTTTCATATTGATTTTGATAAATGTTAATTGTATGACTATTACTTTTCATTGCATTTGTGTTATTTTTATAGCTTTTGATGGAATTCCTATCTTGCCATTCAGTTTCATTTTGTGTGGATGATTATGTTGCGCGAAAACGACGTCGACGTCGGATGACGTCATCAAAAACAACAAGCGATTTTCTGAAGTTTGTTTACCATTCGATAACGTTAAAAACAGTGGGTGAGTGACCATTTGAATTATTTTATAAATATTTGCCATAAAAGGTTGAAAAAAACCTCGTATTTTTTGTTGACACTATAGGAAGGATTCCGTTATTTTTATTTGAAAGTAGTTCCTTATTTCTGTTTCGCGGCTCTTAGCAAGCACGAGCAAAAGTTCCCGTGCAATATGAATGCGTGCAATATCGTAGAATATTGCACGCTTAGCTCAATGCAAACTAAACGGGACAATATGAAAGTATACAATAATTACACATATATATTCCGTTCTTACACATATATAGACATATATATTCCGTTCTTACACATATATATTCCGTTCTTACACGTACATATTCCGTTCTTACACATATATATTCCGTTCTTACACAAATATATTTCATTCTTACGCATATATATTCAGTTCTTACGCATATATATTCAGTTCTTACACATATATATTCAGTTCTTACAAATATATATTCAGTTCTTACACATATATATTCAGTTCTTACACATATATATTCAGTTCTTAAACATATATATTCCGTTCTTACACATATTTATTCCGTTCTTACACATACATATTCCGTTCTTACACGTATATATTCCGTCCTTACACATATATATTCAGTTCTTACGCGTATATATTCCGTTTCTTACACATATATATTCCGTTCTTACACATATATATTCAGTTCTTACGCACATATATTCCGTTCTTACACATATATATTCCGTTCTTACACATATATATTCCGTTCTTACACAAATATATTCCGTTCTTACACGTATATATTCCGTTCTTACGCATACATATTCAGTTCTTACGCATATATATTCACTTCTTACGCATATTATATTCAGTTCTTACACATATATATTCAGTTCTAACAAATATATATTCAGTTGTTACGCATATATATTCAGTTCTTAAGCATATATATTCAGTTCTTACACATATATATTCATTTCTTACACATATATGTTCAGTTCTTACACATATATATTCAGTTCTTACGCATATATATTTCGTTCTTACACATAAATATTTCGTTCTTACGCATATATATTCCGTTCTTACCCATATATATTCCGATGTTACGCATATATATTGCGTTCTTACGCATATATATTCAGTTCTTAAGCATATATATTCAGTTCTTACACATATATATTCAGTTCTTACAATATATATTCAGTTCTTACACATATATATTCAGTTCTTACACATATATATTCAGTTCTTAAACATATATATTCCGTTCTTACACATATTTATTCCGTTCTTACACATATATATTCCGTTCTTACACGTATATATTCCGTCCTTACACATATATATTCAGTTCTTACGCGTATATATTCCGTTCTTACACATATATATTCAGTTCTTACGCATATATATTCCGTTCTTACACATATATATTCCGTTCTTACACATATATATTCCGTTCTTACACAAATATATTCCGTTCTTACACGTATATATTCCGTTCTTACGCATACATATTCAGTTCTTACGCATATATATTCACTTCTTACGCATATATATTCAGTTCTTACACATATATATTCAGTTCTAACAAATATATATTCAGTTGTTACGCATATATATTCAGTTCTTAAGCATATATATTCAGTTCTTACACATATATATTCATTTCTTACACATATATGTTCAGTTCTTACACATTTATATTCAGTTCTTACGCATATATATTCGTTCTTACACATAAATATTTCGTTCTTACGCATATATATTCCGTTCTTACCCATATATATTCCGTTGTTACGCATATATATTGCGTTCTGACGCATATATATTCAGTTCTTAAGCATATATATTCAGTTCTTACACATATATATTCAGTTCTTACACATATATATTCAGTTCTTACACATATATATTCAGTTCTTAAACATATATAATCCGTTCTTACGCATATATATTCTTAAACATATATTCCGTTCTTACACATATATACACATATATATTCCGTTCTTACACATATATATTCCGTTCTTACACGTACATATTCCGTTCTTCCACATATATATTCCGTTCTTACACATATATATTCCGTTCTTACGCATATATATTCAGTTCTTACGCATATATATTCAGTTCTTACACATATATATTCAGTTCTTACAAATATATATTCAGTTCTTAAACATATATATTCAGTTCTTATATTTAGTTCTATATATTCATTTCTTACACATATATGTTCTGTTCTTACACATATATATTCCGTTCTCACGCGTACTTATTCCGTTCCTACACATATATATTCCATTCTTACACATATATTTTCCGTTCTTATACATATATATTCCGTTCTTACACATATATATTCAGTTCTTACGCATATATATTCCGTTCTTACACAAATATATTCCGTTCTTACGCATATATATTCAGTTCTTACGCATATATATTCATTTCTTACACATATTTGTTCAGTTCTTACGCATATATATTCAGTGTTACGCATATATATTCAGTTATTACACATATATATTACGTTCTTACGCATATATATTCAGTTCTTACGCATATATATTCAGTTCTTACGCATATATATTCCGTTCTTACGCATATATATTCAGTTCTTACGCATATATATTCCGTTCTTACGCATATATATTCAGTTATTACGCATATATATTCAGTTCTTACGCATATATATCAGTTCTTACGCATATATATTCAGTTCTTACGCATATATATTCAGTTCTTACGCATATATATTCAGTTCTTACACATATATATTCCGTTCTTACACATATATATTCAGTTCTTACACATATATATTCAGTTCTTACACATATATATTCAGTTCTTACACATATATATGCAGTTCTTACACATATATATTCCGTTCTTACGCATATATATTCTTACACATTTATTCCGTTCTTACACATATATACACATATATATTCCGTTCTTACACATATATATTCCGTTCTTAGACGTACATATTCCGTTCTTACACATATACATTCCGTTCTTACACATATATATTCAGTTCTTACGCATATATATTCCGTTCTTACGCATATATATTCAGTTCTTACACATATATATTCAGTTCTTACAAATATATATTCAGTTCTTACACATATATATTGATTTCTTACACATATATATTCAGTTCTTACACATATATATTCCGTTTTTACACATATATATTCCGTTCTTACACATATATATTCCGTTCTTACACATATATATTCCGTTCTTATACGTATATATTCGTTCTTACACATATATATTCCGTTCTTTAGCATATATATTCAGTTTTATGCATATATATTCAGTTCTTACGCATATATATTCACTTCTTACACATATATATATTCCGTTCTTACACATATATATTCTGTTCTTACACATATATTTTCCGTTCTTACACATACATATTCCGTTCTTACGCATATATATTCCGTTCTTACGCATATATATTCAGTTCTTACGCATATATATTCAGTTCTTACACATATATATTCAGTTATTACACATATATATTCCGTTCTTACGCATATATATTCAGTTCTTACGCATATATATTCAGTTTTACGCATATATATTCAGTTCTTACGCATATATATATTCAGTTATTACGCATATATATTCAGTTCTTTCGCATATATATTCAGTTCTTACAGATATATAGTCAGTTCTTACACATATATATTCAGTTCTTACACATATATATTCCGTTTTTTACACATATATATTTTGTTCTTACACGTATATATTCCGATTCTTACACATATATATTCCGTTCTTACACATATATCTTCCGTTCTTACACATATATATTCCGTTCTTACACATATATATTCCGTTCTTACACATATATATTCATCTCTTACACATAT